>QLOK01007159.1:0-13673 GCA_003313805.1 Tricholoma flavovirens
TGTAGCATATACTTAGAATAAGCAAAATAAGGAAGTACTAAGGAAGCAAATAAGGAGAATTTGCTTAATTCAGGAAACAACCCTTATTATTCTAAGCAAAATCTCCTTAATGGAAATTTGTCTAATGCTGCTTAATTTTGAAATTAAGTGAGAATAAGGAGGAATAAGTATGATAAGTCGGCATTGGATTTTCCTGATGCTATGGTATGCACGAGTCATGAACATTTCGTTCCTCATGAAAAAGAGTGGGACCCACATGGAGAGCGTTGCAGACACTGATGAAGGTATTTGAGAACACCTTGTCACCAAGGAGAGCAAAACCTTGCAGTGGAACAAGCAGGGCGTGGCATCCACCACAATCGACAGCATTCTGGAGAGCATGAACAATATCATTGACGAGGTTACCAAAGGCGCATGTGCTGAATAACAGTAAGGCGGACAACAATTTAGCAGCAAACATCAAGGAATAGCTTCAGTTAGCAGAACTCATCTAGCCATGCTCTATGAGTCTATGACTTATATCCAGTGTTGCCTATGCCATTTTTGGACTTGACTGACTTCTTGATCAACTGCCAGTGCACCATGTGCCGACAGTGCTTGTCCACCATGCATCACCCGTATGCCATCGAACCTGAACGAAAGCAAGATTGAACTTCGAAGGTTCTAACTGATGCTCCAAGTCAAACATCTGCAGCACAATATAACAGTGTACGCATGGCTTTCTATCGACACAAAGTTTTAGATTTGTTGACGCAAACTGTCCAAATCAGTGTTCCGAGGCATCCTTATGCAGTGTTGCGACACATTGTCAACATGTTTCTCTGAAAATAGTACTATTACATAATGCTTATAAATCGTAACTTCAACCCAAACCTCAACCCAGGTTTGGTTGCCGAACAGACCCTAATAACTTAACAACGCGAACCGCGACGTTTCCACATGACTTACCAAATTGGAAGCCCAGAACGCGTCGAGATCAAATGGATTATAGGAGTGTTGGCATGATATGCAAATAAATGGGTCATACCCTGAGTAAGATGCCGCCAGAACGTTAGAATCACGCGTAACTTAAAGATCAACGAACGTTGAAAGAGTCGAACGTTCGCCTCCGTGTCACATGTACAGCGCAGCGCCTGAGTCGTTTAAATAAATAGGTCCATGTGAGTGACTTGAACGTGGAGTACAGTAACACAAGACGTAGCATCGGAACACCTGACTAGGAATATGAGTAGTACATGGGTTCTATAGTTCTGCGACCTGCGCCTCAGGTTAGGTGATTAAAGAGTACCTGATTTATATGACATCTAGATTCAAAATGGCCGCACATATAAATAGCATGTCTTGAAACACGCGGACCTGGGGCTTCAACTGGGTGTGTATTTGGTTTATGCATACCCAGCCCTTTGTAGTACGAATTTGGGTTGAGGAGATCTGCAATACAAGAAGCATCAACATGAGAATACTCGAGACGCCGAACGAAAACTTACGCGTTCAAGGTAATATCCTCCATACGTGCTATCAGAACTTGACGATCGGCTTTAGGCTTTACCCATGATAAGCGAACCACGAAAATCCACGATGTGATCACAACTCACCATGTTCGCAACAATTCTGGTCAGAATATGACGTATCCCCGTATGCTCACAGTCCTCGTCGTCAATCGCATCTGCCAGATCAGTCCCATCACTGAAGTCCAGGCCTAGCGTTGCAGGATCCTGAGCAGAACAAAAGGAACATCAACGACCAAGTTAGATCTTCAGCAACATTGGCGTACACATTTATCCTCCACACGCATAGTTCTCATATCGCAGATGGTATATGCCTTGCAGCTCCCACTACACACGCGGGCACGCATACCTCTAGCCTTGAACGTGATGTACTGTTGGAATGCAGTGTCGTTGGTAACAAAAACTTCCGTAACTCTATGCCAGGAGGCAGGCGACAGCGGTTCAGTGGGTTTCAGGCCGACCAGAGGACCGTATGTCTCTCGAGCACTGTAGGAGAGTTTCCATGTTGCTAAATGTTGAGAGGAAGGTCAGTAGACTATGTCATGGGTATGGTGTGAGATATAGGCTAACGAGTTGTTTGGAATGTGGGATCGGATAGATTACCTAGATACAAAACTTGGTTAAGATGTTGACATCGTCAGCGAGGATTACTTACTCATAAAGACGCGAGCATCCATGATTTCATACGTATCAGGGTCAACATCGTACATCTTGAAGGAAGGGTTTCCACCTTGATTTTGTCAGAAAAGGTTACAGTTGTCTTCAAGAATGACAATACCCCTAGGTGTCAACGCAGGCGCAATCAAACCCACACTGACTGCATTTGCAGCAGTTCGTTCCACATTATTCGAATATGCGATAGCAAACTGATCCTGCCACGAAAATCAGTGTCGAACGGTTAAAAGTGGATTAAAAAGTAGACACCTGGTGGGTGTGGCCATAAAATTGCCCTGCAATGGTATTGTGGTAGCGTTGCACAATTTGATCGAAGTAATTCGACTACAAAGGCAACATGAGGCCCACAAGGAATGGTCTACATTGTATGGAGACAAACCTGATCGCTCATAGCATCTGATCTGCCGGGTGGCATATGGGCAATTATCCATGCACGTTGTCCAGCATCCTCTGCTGCCTGAAGTTCATCAACAATGAAAGCCAGAACGCCATTGGGATCAGGTCTGATTGTGAAGCTCATCAATAAGAACAGAACGAAAATCTAGGGGCATACTGGAAATCGTCGCTATCGTATAACCAGTAGCTGATTATGGTTGAAAAATAGTCAACTTGGAGTAGTAAACGACGTACTTGCTCTTATACCAGTAGATATCATTGATCGATATGATACTATTTGATGATAAGCGACCTCATTGATAGGAAGTAGGCTGTGTCAAACATACCGCAGACTCGTGCCAGGCACCACTGCAGAGTAGCTGCCCGAATGGTGTCTCACCTGATCTGCACCTGCGGAACCAATCCAGGGCTTAACAGAACGAAGGACGTTACGAGGCGTCAACAGAGGGCAAAATCGTGCTCACCTCCCATCCAATACTCTCTGCGTCAAAGACATATTGAGCGCTAGCTGCCGACGTCGTACTTCTGGGGAAAGCGTTGACAGGAGCCGCTTCGCTGACGCAATAACATGATTCATCGACTAGTCAGAACGCATGAGAATGCACACCTACTGGTTGCCTATTCAGAGTAAGCCATGTCATTGAGGACATCGGAAGAAATTAAACGGTGCATACCAATGGTGGGGTATACTGGTGCACCCAGAATCGTCGCCATGTCGCTGTTAAAAGCTTGGATGTCGCTGATCACCTCACTAGACCGCGCCCTTCAGCACTTTACGATATCTGACATACTAAAGAAGTATTACTCCTCAGAAAGCAGCCACACGGCGGCTGCCATGGAGTCAGTTAAAATTAAATGGGAACCTAAGATCTGCACCTTCGACGACATCGCCAGTGAATATGGAGAATTTGTTGTTGGTTGCAATATTTCGAAGCATCGACTGTACCAGACCCGGAGGAGCATCGCACATGTGGTCCCCATGGGGCCCAGCAGGCTTTTTGGGTGTACCTCTGTCACCTGGGAACGTCCTGCAACAGATGGGTTTGCTACAGTTGGCCTCCGAACCGGCCTATAAGTATATATATCAATTTGATGGTAGTACAGGATGTTGACCCCAAGATTGCCCACAGTATAATGTCGATCGATATGAGCGTCGCTGAAGTGTACAACCTGGAAAGGTTCCCTCCCCGTCGAGGTAAAAATCTTGGGGTCTGTGGGCGTGGGCTTCGGAAAGGGTACAGAGAAAGGGTTCACAGTCGGGGGTCGGCATAGTCCAAACACGGCATCGCAAAACTTCGTCGCAGTCTGGCTAGTAGTCGAAATGGATCTCAGGTTGTGTGCGAGAATGGGACCTTGGTCGGCGATTGCACCTCGACAGACATCCGCATCTTCGATCTACCTCAGGCATGGGGTTGAATATGTTTGCTTGCTGGAACAACAGCCTGAGGACTCACGTGGAGAACCTCGCAGATAGCGATGATGGTATCCGAAAACACTCCGTCGCCGAGGTAGGCAAGGCCTTGCAAGGGCCATAAGAGAGCGTGGCATCCACTGCAATCGACGGCACCGTCGAGACCATAAACAAGATCATCAACAAGGCTGCCTACGACGGATGTGCTGACCGACAGCAATACAAGCAATGATTTGGCGGACAACATCGGGAAACGGACTCGGACACTGCAGCAGACAAAATCTGTTTTATCCAATGCGGTTACCCCATGCGATTTCCAGATAACTGCGGCTCGTTGGTCATTGGTTGCCTGGTACGAAAGATTTCCATATTAGTCCAGGGTGTGTGTCCGTGTATTCCGCCTACGATCGTTCCCGAAATAGCGTCACGAACGTTTGAAGTAACTTCGAAGGATAATACATACAGCAAGACTCTACGAGTGGTATAGTATTGGCTAGTACCAGGGGTCCGTGCGATCCCAGAACAGGATGACAGTTGAGATCAATACTTATGTCTGGCGCTCTTCATAGAATGGATGTCACGTGTCCTCTGGCTATTTTGTTTTTGGTTGTGACACAGCATTTCCTCACCATCGATGCAGCAACCGTGTTGCACTCTGTCGTTGTATGATGACTACCAGAGTAACGGAGCGATGGGAGATCAAGTACGCTGTTGCTTCAGTCCAGTGCTGTTGCCATTCTTGCAGTTCCCAAACCTCTGTTACATCATGTCTCTGCTGTTTCTACTTTTCGACAGCAGTAGCTGGCTTATACAGGAATACAACTGTTCTTCATGCTGGAGTTGTTGTACCAGTAGCATTTTTGTCGAGTCATTTCCGCCGTTCTTAAATAAGTACGTAAGATGTGATTGAGAGATTGGCACAAAGCCAACAACAGATCTCATGTCGCGAGTCACGGTTTTCAGGCGTCTGGCCTCGAGGATCACCCCCAAGCCAACCCCTCCGAAAGATCACCACCATGTCATCCTCCCTTCCTCGTCATTTCCATCAGGTTATCTACTCACAGGCCTGCACTCGGGAATAAAAAAGGCTCACGGTGTGCAAGACCTCGGACTCATAGTTTCAACCTCTGAGCACCCAACCTCCGCCGCCGCATGCTTCACCCGCAACGCATTCAAAGCAGCCCCTGTGCTCGTATCTGAAGAGATTTTGAAGCGCAATGGAGGTCGCGCCCGTGCCCTCGTCGTCAACAGTGGGTGTGCAAATGCTGTTACCGGACGGCAAGGCATGGACGATGCCTGGACGATGGTTAAGGAGACAGATGCTCTCCTGCCCCCATCCCCCTCTAAATTAGAGAACGAGACCTTGGTGATGTCCACTGGTGTCATTGGGCAAAACCTCCCAATATCCAAGATCGTCGCTGGCATTCGGTCCCAAGCAGTCAGCAATGCATCCGGGACTCGTTCGTTAAACTCAGACTTCGCAGCTTGGGAACGCACAGCAAAAGCTTTCATGACGACTGATACATTCCCCAAACTGCGTTCCCGCACCTTCGAAATCCGAGGCGTTGAGTACCGCATGGGCGGGATGGACAAGGGTGCGGGTATGATTCACCCTGACATGGGACCTGCGGGGACGTCGTTTTCTAACACTGGTGCTAAACAACTCCATGCCACTCTTTTGGGCTGCATTCTGACGGACGCCGCGGTATCGCCTCGAAGTCTACAAAGCGCGCTTACGTATGCTGTGGACAGAAGTTTTAACTCGATCAGTGTCGATGGTGACATGTCAACTAATGACACCATCATAGTTCTCGCCAATGGCGCTGCTGCTCCAACTGATGGAAGAAAGGTCACGGAAATCGATTACGAGACTGACAAGGAGGGTTATGAAGTGTTCCGACAGGCTCTGACCGACTTTGCCATCGACTTGGCTAAACTAGTGGTCAGGGACGGTGAGGGCGCGACCAAATTCGTCACCGTTACTGTAAAGGTCGGGGAAACATTTTTTTTATATATGTATCATTGCCTGATCACTTTTACATGTCAGGGAGCACCTTCCTACAAAGACGCCCACAGCATTGCATCAAAAATATCCACTTCAGCACTCGTAAAGACAGCTCTCTACGGTGAGGATGCAAAGTTCGTACAAGCTTTTCTATAGTATGCAATAGAATTTTACGTGTCACATTAACAGCTGGGGTCGTATCCTTGCGGCAACGGGCTCCGTCTCCCTCACACCAACGTCATCTGCTTCTGAACCTCCAGTGATAGACCCTACAAAAGTCAACGTAACGTTCATTCCATCGGACGGGACCGCAGCGCTTCCTCTGCTTGTTAACAGCGAGCCAGAGAAAGTTGATGAAGTGCGGGCGAAGGAGATCCTAGGCCTCGAAGATTTTGAGATCCTTGTTGATATCGGAATGGGTGGCGATGGGGAGGCACAATATTGGACTTGTGACTTCAGTTATGTATGTCTAGATGCTTTATCTTTAGAATTCTTATGCTGACTCCATCCCAGGAATATGTTAGGATCAATGGGGAGTACCGGAGTTGAAGGAGAGAAGCAATAGAGAGTAATTTCCCTGTTTGGTCGAAAGATATCAAAATCGTCTCTCGTCGAATCTTCTGCGTGTGTTCGAATGGATATTGACAAGTAAGTGTCATTCCAATAAATGTCAGAAGCGTTACGTACGTAGCCTACGGCTACTGGTGACTTCTCGTGGTTCTCTTTCTTTGTCCTCACAGTTCCTCATGGCTCCTCATAAATCTACCTCTCCGTCGTCCCCTACGAGCTAATTTCAGTCACACGCCCCGGTCTTTGGATAGGACTGATTGTTAGAGCAATCGTCTCGATCATTTCTACGTGGTCAGCCCGCGGATCGCTGTTGTTTTGCGAATCACTTCATGCATTCATGATTATAATTCAACCCGGCCTTCTTGGACGTCGAGTCTGCTAGTCACACCGAAACACTCTGACGTAGATAACGACGTCCCCATTTCTGAACTACATACGCTTGACAAAGGAGCAAATCTAAGCGTTATACTTTTGAATGCCCGCAACGATGGTTCTAACACCTTGACGTCACAAGAACGCACAATGGGAACAGTCCTTGCCTATTGTCAATCATTTGTGAAAATTTCTGGTCGCCCGAGATACTTGCCACTGAGTTCCCCGCTCCCCTGATTGTCATTCCAATGTTCCCTGTTCCCTCCCCCGACCGTACTAGATCCTGACGTTCTCCACTCTTCAGAACCTGTCATTCCTTTTCAGACCGAAAGGGTGGTCACCGATTATACCGTTCATGCGTTTCATTGGCGTATAATACCTCCCATAAGGATCTTACAATGAGAAAGTCGGGCGGGAAACTTTTTCATTCCATACACGAAAACAAAAGATGCAGAGGGTACAATGATAGGGAATAAATTAAGATGTATAATACATGACCAGACCTCCTACGGCATCCCACTATTGAGAAGTCTACCAGATGCTAATCAGCAGGAGTAAGGGGAGCTTCCAAAAGGCTGCACTTACTGTAGGCGTGTAGCAGGAAAGAAACTTCTACTTGGCTCCTGCTGCCGATGAGAACTTCGTCACCGACTTCGTGCCTTCAGAGATCGCGTGTTTCGCCAGCTCTCCTGGTAGGATGAGCCGCACTGATGTTTGAATCTCTCGAGATGAGATGGTAGACTTTTTCGAATACGACGCGAGTTCTAGAGAAGGAATAAGCATCAGCATAGCACTCATCGCAGGAAAAGAGAAACGTACTGGATGCTTCCGTAGCGATCCGTTCAAAGATATCATTGACGAAGCTATTGAGGATAGCCATCGCTTTGTTCGAGATACCAGTGTCGGGGTGGACCTGTTTGAGGACTGAGCACGAGATGAGCACAAGCTAGTGCGTGCATCAAATTAAAACTCACCCTTGTAGATGTAAGAGGAGTAGGTCTCCTTTCTGACTTTCTTTCGCTTCTTCTTCTCACCCTCAGCAGGAGCTGGCTTCGATGTCTTCTTCGCAGCCTTTGTACCCTCAGTGGACTTTGCTGGTGCTTTGGAAGCGGTAGTAGAGGCGGGAGCCTTGCCAGCAGTAGAGGCGGGTTTAGGGGCCATTGAGAGTTGAGAATGTGATTGTGAGGATGTGTGTTGAGTAGAAGGCGCGAGTGAAGATTTGGAGGTAAAGCGCAGATGAGGCTGTTGCTTATATAGAGTCGCGTAAGTTTGGTTATGTTTTTTCTTTCGACGCGTCCTTGTTGATTCCGACAAACGAACCACCACAGCACGTGACAATACCCATATAAATAAGTCGCACCCTTTGGCGTCCCCCATTCGCACTCTCTCCGTTACCACCATTCTTGATTGCTATTGTTCTATTAATCAACTCTTCAGTCGAACTTCTATATTATGTCTGGCAAAGGAAAAGCTGGAAAATCCGGAGGAAAAGCGGGCGGTGAATCATCTAAATCACAGTCGCGTTCAGCAAAGGCAGGCCTCCAATTCCCGGTTGGTCGTGTCCATCGTCTATTGAAGAAAGGCAATTATGCGCAACGTGTAGGCGCTGGTGCACCTGGTCAGTTCTCTTCCATGCCGCTTTGATCAGTAACTCAACATCGTACAGTTTACCTTGCTGCAGTCTTAGAATACCTCGCTGCGGAGATTCTAGAACTAGCTGGCAACGCAGCTCGTGATAACAAGAAACAGCGTATTGTGCCTCGTCATCTGCAGTTGGCTATTCGAAACGACGAGGAGTACGGGTTCATTGGATAGCTGTTGGATTTACTGATAACTGCCATCGCAGGTTGAATAAACTCCTTGGCCATGTCGTCATCTCACAGGGTGGTGTCGTGCCGCACATCGCACCAGTACGTCACGCTTATCCGTTGTCATTGGTTTTCCTTATCGTTTCTCCTAGGAACTTCTGCCAAGCAAAACATCGAAGCGAAAAGAGGATGGGATCAGTCAAGAAGTTTAGACGTGTATCATTGTCTCGGCTTATATTTCATCATTTGTATTACTTTGCTCATTATAATCACTCCTATTGGTTTTGGAACTCATTCCGCGTGTTCAAAATCCTCAATTGGTTGCCGTTCTTGATCATACAGTGTGTCCAGATTATCCTCTCGAGTCGTTCGCCATTTCAAGCCCTTGTGACGTTCGGATGCATAACTTGGGAATACAATGTTACTAGGGAAATGCAGAGGCAGCTTCCAAAAGCTTTTCTTCCCCTTTTCGACAGGATAAGATTTGTAGCGATCTTTCTACCAGTCATCGCCTCCGACCTCCCTTTACCAAACCTTTCCATCCCCAACCACCGAGCAGCTATGGTTGTAGTTGCTCAAAGCCAGGAGACCCAATTTCCCAGCGGCTTTCAGCAGCGGCATGCTCTGGTTACACGGAATTCTCTTGCCTCGACTTCTTGTGCCACAGGAGACATAACAAGTGTTTGACGGATGGACTAACTGAACTATAGAGGGTCGGTCCCTCGAAATTGTCGTTGGATGATTGTGAGCAAGATTATATAGGCGGAAGGATCCTGACGGCCCTCAACGCCAAGCTCCGTGTCACGAGCACGTGAAAGCGGAGCCTTTCCTCTCCAACTCAACGTTGATCGGTCTTTCCAGACCCAGGTCGTGAGGGATACGCTCTACCCTCTATCATGTCCGTAACGCGCTTCTCTGGTGTTTTGCTGTTATTGTACGATGCGACACTTCTACCCTATCAAATTAAGACGCAGTTCGTGGAAGAGTTTAGCCTGGTTCAACGTTAGTGAGTTGGCTCCCCGCCCCATCTAATGAATGTAGAAAGTCCTAATTGCCATGCCATACACCATCGTGAAGACAGCTTTCGGGATGTTAACAAATATTCTGTGGATCAGGGACTCGGTGAATCAAAAGAAGCTACTTACAATCCGAATGAATTTCCTTCAATACAGATACAACTCTGTATCCATGTTATCAAGTCCATCAACAGAAAGGTCACATGGTGTGCAACGCATTTGTAGGGTTTTTCCCTGACTGTGGCTCAAGCTCAAGCGGAGAATCGACGCTAGCACCCAGCCTTGTAGACAACGTCCCAGGATGGATACTATCCCTGGATTCAGACTCGATTTGGAAAGTGAGAGTTGGAACGGATTTCTTCACGGTGCTGCTATCGTCCGCGCCTACTACCATGTTAAAGTGCACTAAGATGATGAGAAGGGTCGGAAGAATTCCCTGCGAAGACAGATTAAGAAACAGTGGAATATAGGTGGCGGGAAGCTCTCACAATTAGAGGAATTTCCAAGTTTATCAGCACCGATAATCCGGGACTCCTAATACGATAGAGAACGAGACTGACTATCTTTTGAAGAAACCATGGTTTGGCAGGGAGGCACGCATGAAAACACAAAGCATACCTGAACAGCTGCGTAAAGCGCTCCCGTCTCAATAACCAGAAGCACTGCTTTCTTGGTTATGCGTGAAGGCGCACCAAAGTTGCCCACAGTGCTTCGCAACTGATACTGCATGTACCTAAAGTTATAATGAGTTGCCAATGGACATATGGACATCAGAGATACACACCATATTCTACCTGCAATCAGCAGGGTAGAAATTGACGTATTTGCAACGATCATGATGACAGGGGCAATTAGGAGAAAAGAGCGCTCTTTGGTCTGGTAGAGTGTAAAGGCTATCATGTCGTTATCAGTCTGGTTTCAGTTAAGTGGTCAATAATAACAAACCAGCGGCAACGATCATGATAAACAAAGGACCAATAGCAACCCAATATCTGCGGCCCCAGACAACCCATACCCTACCATAAGGTCAAGCCGTTAGTCATGTTTACGATAGTTTGAATATAACGTACTTACCTCCATGTCAAAACCAAATCTCCGATAACGAGCTAAAGAAAGTACATATCATACTCAATGCTGTTGTATATTTATATATGACACACTTGGAGCGTTGCAAGCACGATTTGCGCATTGAAATTTGCATTAGGAAAGACATCTCCCGTGACTTGTTGCATAACCAGGGCTAAATGACCGACTGAGATGAGAAACATGGTAATAGATGCCCCAAATAAAAATTTGTGAGCCAGGGGTCGTGAACCAGTCCTATTAAACTATTTTGAGATCTCTAAACAGAATGTCTTGATTGAAATCGTACGCACGACAAGAGCCAGATAACCAAGGCAGCGAGTACCGCGTATGCACCTATCAAATCGTCGGTCCATCCAAATGGTGAACTTGAACATAGGAAAGTGCCAGGCGACGGGCGCACTTACCCACAAGCAGTGATTCGGACATCACTGAAAGAAGGTTCATCAACTTGTGACTGTGTCGAGAGGGCGCCATAACGTCCGCTCGGTAGATGGAGAACCTGCAAGAACCGTTTAAAAAGTTTCTTGAGTCACCCTCAGGCTATTATTGATGATGTGAGCTGCCCTGTGGGCAAATTTTTGGTGCTAACTTGAAGAAGACATGCATCATGATCGTCCATCCGAGTCAATCCCAGCTGCTCCGCACCCGCTGGCCAATTGTGACTCCTTCCATGTTCATTAACAGATCGTCACGACTCTCCGCTGATTCATCTGGGAGATGATTATCACAGGACCCGAGGCGTCGAGCAGGGCTCCACTGATAACGATCATCTTCTAAGTAGGACATACATAACCTCACTATAACCTCTCCGAGTCTCGGAACTGGATTGAACAAAGCCGGAAATATGTAAAGTTCTTCCTTGGACTTGGCGGCTGTGCGATTCATATTTCCATATTGAGTTTAGACCAGATCCGTAGGCAGAGTTATGATTCTGGGTGTGATTCGAAGCAGTTCTGTATGGTTGACTTTTGAGCAAAGTTTCTATGATTGTTGTGGTCCGACCGTGGAGAATTTGAGCGTGGCGCGGAAAATCCTATGGAGTTTAACTTGAAACTAGCATGTTCGGGCAGTTCGGGCAGCTACTTGATTTTAATAGCCGAGTCCAAAGTGGAGCTCTGTCAATCAACGTCGCTGTGATCAAGGAAGATTTCCTTTTATATCTCAGAAAAACAGGTGCAGATAGTGGGACTACAGTCGTGGACAAACACAACATGACAAATATCTCAAGAGCGACATTTTTTTTAGGGAAAACTAACTTCAGATTCAGGTTCAGGGAAGCTAAATACGTCCGAAGTTTTTCCCACGAGTATTTTGGGCAAAATTTTTCAAAGATTCAGGGCTTTTAAGTGGGTTTGGGTGAATAGATCGCCTCCTTTGGCGATCTGGATGTCATCAAATAATGATTACAGCTAAATTCAGAATGATAGACAGGTCCTAAAAAATCGCACACTCTGTGGTTCTGAATTTTGATGGAATCTAAGCCTATTTCTATTTCAGGTGTCCCCAAGCTAGGTGAGAGGTCTGGCAGAGGCAGCAACATCGATTTTGGTTAAAAAGCCCTCGGAAATCAAAACTTTGGCACCCACGATTTTTTATGACCCACCTATCGTTTTGGATCTAGCTGTATCACACTCAAATAGGTGTTAGAGTTGCATCAAAAATCAACACATTCCATTTGGATGTCCAATCATGGTCCTTCAGAATCTCAATCTGTCTGGAGGAGTGTGCAATGGAAGCAGAGGAATATTGACACACATCAGAAATCGGGTGTTGGAGGTGAGGTTGATTACTGGGGATCATGCTGGAGAGAAAATCTTCATTCCACGGATGCGACTGCAGCCAATCAAGGGACAGCTGCCTTTTAAATTCTCACGATTGCAGTTTCCAGTTCGGTTGTCATTTTCCATGACCATCAACAAATCACAAGGACAGTCAGTGGAGCATGTGGGATTGGATTTATGGAGCGCTGTGTTTACACATGGGCAGTTCTATGTCGCAGCATCACGAGTCAAGTCTGTGCACAACATCAAGGCCATTTGGGCAAGTACAAGTGAATTAGCTCACACCAAAAATATTGTATATAATGAAGTACTATTAGATAACATATAAATAGTGTAGAATAGTATACCTATGTAGATAAATGGAATCTAATTATTGAGATAAACAATAAAACACACGTGCCGGAGGCACAATTCTTAACCTTGTCTATAATAGAGGGAGGATGGTCATGTGGTGGCAGTGTGATTACCAATATATGACTTATGACTAATAATGACATTCTTGGCTAATTTCAATCTATTTGCCTTTTCTTTCTGGGCTCTCTTCCAGTGGGGGTGTTTTTGGTGTTTTGAAGGAATCTGTAGACCAAGGTGAAGCCCTGTGAAGCCCTGCCTCCCTGGCTTGCTCCTGGCTGTGTTGACTAACTGAACAAAAAATTACAGAAAACTAAAACAGAGAGTTGGAAATTCAGTTTGTCACTTAAGACCCTACTAGAAAAGATGCAAATGCAGCCAACTTGAATGTAATATAGGGAAGAAAAAAAGTAGTAGATAATATATCTGCAACAGCCACTCACACAGGCAGGGGTGAAAGCTCCTGGCTGTGTTGACTGACTGAGTAAAGATTTACAGAAAATTAATGACTCTGATGAGAAAGAAACAGAGTGTTGGATTCAGGTAGAGTAAAGGAGTTCATTTGACAGATGCTACTGTTGAAGGTTAACTGATATATGTAGACACATATAGACACACACACACACCCAGGGGCCAAAGGTCGCTGGGTGTGTTGAAGAATTGAGTAAGGTAGTAGGATGCAGCCAGGGGTTTG
>QLOK01007161.1:450-11474 GCA_003313805.1 Tricholoma flavovirens
ACCTGTTCTCCGCTGAGCAGGGATAGTCATCATCATCAATTGTTAATATCTAAAAACTTTGTTAGTAACAAAAAAATGAAATGAACAAGAAAAAACTTACCTATGGCCAAGAGACGTCGACAACGTCTCTTGGGCCCTTTTTGTGTTCCTTGTCATATGGTGCTGTATCCATCACCTGTGCCTTCTGTTCTTCCATCCTCATCATCCCCATGCACTGCTGCCACTGCCTTGTGGTTGTTGTCCTTGTTGTTGTCTTGTGGTTGTCCTTGTTGTCATCATCTTCCTCATCATCAGTCTTCGTCCCCTGGTCCCTGCATCATTGTTGTCATTGTCATCTGTCCCCTCATTGTCAGTGTTGGTGTCGTCCTGTCCCATTGTTTTTGTCATCGTGGCTCCCCTTCTTTTTTGCCGTTGCATCCTCCCTGTTTTCACCGTGCCAGTTGTTTCCACCCCACGAACAGCTGCTTGCAGTGGTGGGGTGCTGGTGGCCATCGTCATCTTTGCCTCACCATCCCTTGTCCCTGCCCAGTTGCCCCTGTTGTCAGACATCGCCCTGTATTGTTGTTGTCCTGATCCATCATCCACCCCACGAGCAGGTGCTCATAGCAATGGCATCATTGTGGGTGTGCTGTCTTGGTGCCGTCTCATGGTAAACAACATAATTAAAACCTAGAAAAAGCAAATGAAAAGATGAGTTAGTTGAGAATAAAAGAAAACAACAAAAACATTACCTAGGGCCCAAACAACCTGTCATTGTTTGGGCCTGATGTGGTTGGTTTGCAGCAGTTGGTGGCACTAGTTGACATGGGAGTGGGCATGGGAGTGGTGACAGCTGGTGGTGACAGAGTTGTGGTGGTGGTGGTAGAGGTGTGAGGGAGGGGGCATCATCATCGATGGTGGTCACTGCAAGGGGTTAGGCATCAGAGTGGAGTTTCAAAGCACGATGAAAATGGAACATGAAAATAACAGGACAATGAAAGCAAAAATGACCATCTTTGCAAAATGGGGAGGTGTACTCCATTTTGCAAAAATGCTCATTTTTCGGGTCATTCTTGACTCATTCTGAAGTTCATTTTTGAAAAATGAAAGAAAAATGAGAAGTGAAAATGAGCTGAAAATGGCCCGAAAATGGCTACCATGAACAACCCTAATGCTACTTTGTCTGTTTTATAGTTTCATATTGCCCAATCTTTCAAAAAGATCTGTAGATAATTTTACATTTCGGATTCCTGACCCAGTACTTATCATTACATCAAGCTAATTGGTATATAGCAACTCCATACACATTATAACATTTCCCTACAAGCAGAATTTGAGAAGAGGGAGTGGAACAAGTTCTATAGCCATTTTGTTGTTTTTTCTCCTGTTTTGGATGACCATGTCATGGAAAAGTAATGCCACATGACATTTGTTCGCTATGAATGAATTCTACCTTAGTAAGTTTAAAATAGAAAGGTAGAAATAAGTGCTAATGACACCTGTGAACCCATGCCACAGGTATGGGTTTGTTGAGGGTCACAAATATCATACCCATACCTGTACCCATCACTACCCTTAGCCAAAACCCACATGAGTTTCAATACCCATGTCATTCACTAAAAGTGTAACACATGTCATATTGTGAATGCGAGCATTTCCTGACCTGGTTGCTTTAGGCTCATCATCATCTACTGAACTCAGTGAGGTAAAGACATGTTTGTAAGCCTGGTGGAAATACCAAGTGCTTGTTTTGTCAACTAAAAAAAGTCATGACTCACTGTAGTTAAGACACACTGACACAGGCACTACCTCCCTTTTGTGCATGAACAGCCTGAGTCAACTAATTCCAGATGACACTGATCACTTGTTGGTAGTATTTACTGTGAAGATACTATGGCTGGTCGCAATGTGCAACTGATCCACAATGTGCCAATCTCAAATTTCTATACAACAACACCACTTAATGGCTCTGGGAGATTATAGTAGTACTATTCAGTATATAAGATCATGCCTATGAAGTCAAAACAATAAAATAGCTCATGGTTTTAAAATGAGATGAAAGAAATGGTCAAAATGACCCTAATGTAAGAAGTTCAGGTTGTTCAGAAACATACACCCCAATCACAAACCCCTAGGAACAGTTTACCAATCCAATATATATATCAACACCATCTCAGAACTAATTTCCTGAAGGGTAGCAAAGGTGGAATTGTTGTGAAAATGAACAATTTACACTTTTGTTAAGCAGGATGTGACTCTGAAGTGACACATTAAAGTTCTGCTCATGGCATGGCATCAGCAATATCATTAGCAGTTTGGGAGGTCCTCAGATGCATTGACAGTTCTAGCAAGTCCTAGCATGGTTCGTTCTGCACCTTGCATGAAACAAACAGTCAACAAGGTGACAGAGGCCAAGATAAAGAAGGCAGCCCAAGACCTCAAGGATGGGATCTACAAAAAGATGACTGATGCAGCAAAAGCTTATAACATCCCCTACCACACTATGCATTGAAGGTGCTTGGGCAAAACTGCACCTAAAAAGGAAGTGCATAAGAAGCAGCTGCTTCTTAGCCCTTTGCAGGAAGAAACCTTGGTAGAGTGGATCCAGTATCTTGGCGTAACTAGACACCCAGTCAACCAATGGACTGTTGCCCAATGGTCCAGTCAATGCTTCCTCCTGCTTGCAAGCAGACAATTTCAAAGTCATGGATCCGCTGATTTACAGCATGTCATGAAGCCCTAAAATTGGGGCAAGGATCAGGACTTGACCCCAAACAGGCTTGGGCATTCAACTTTTCAACAGTCCAGCATCACTTTCAACTACTCAAGTCACATATTGAGGAGCATGGAATACCTTGGGAGAATGTTTACAACATGGATGAGAAAGGGATTCAGCTTGGTGGAGGGCAGAAAGGCACTGGGCTGAAGTTCTTCTTTGCAAAGACAGATATGTCACAGTACAAGCTGAAAAGTGATGACATTCAGCTAGTGACAGTCATTGAGGTTGTGTTTGCTGATGGAACATCCACCATCAAACCAGGGTTTGTATTCCAAGGTTCTGCAAAGTGTCTGGAGTGGTTCTGTGAACCAGGAGTTATGTGAGTAATCCTTTGGAAAACAAGCAGACAAGGTTTCTGACTTGAAATTAGAGTTGCGACATTGGAGAATGGTTGGACAGATGATTTTATTGGGCATGAATGGTTCAAGAGATGTTTCATTCTGGGTGTGAAAATGCATAACACATGTGGAAAGCCAATTCTACTTATTTATGATGGGCATGGCTTGCATGCAACACTGGAAATGATCACATTAGCCTGGGAAAATGGAATCAACCATTTCTGCCTTCCACCTCAGGCTCACACTATACATCATCTTCAACCACTAGATGTTGGTGTCTTCAGGCTGCTTCAGACAGCATGGTTTAATTGATGTGATGAGATCATCTATGAAACAGAGGAAGGGATGGAGATCAAAGATGTTGTCAAGGAGTATATGGCCATGAGAAACAAAGCTTTCAAAACAGAAACAATCCTTCACACTTGGAGACAATCTGGCATCTGTCCTCTCAATCTGGACATCTTTACCAAAGCCGACTTTGCTCCAAGCATCTCGACTTCCATGCTAATGCATGCTCCTGCATCCTTTCCATCTAGAATGCCTAGTGCCCCTGATGCATCTTCCACTGACATGTTCAACCTGACTGCACCACTTGAGATTGACGATGAGGACAAGCCTGAGATCAGAAGTGGTGACAGTGGCAGTGATTCTGACTCTGACTCTGAGTCATCTAATTCCCAGGATGAGTCTGATGATAATGGTTTAGCCTCAAGAGAGACATCTATCTCACATGTAATTGACCCTTCCCTTTGTGGACCTGAAGACCCATCATCATCCATCTCTGGTCCTTCCCAATTACCCATGCATTTAGCATGACATGCTAGCACATTGACCCCAATGCCTACTCCCAGACAAACACAATCATTCTGTGCAACTCACAAAGTCCTATTGCAGGCTCCCACTAGCATCAAGACTACTCCATTCTCTGGTGCCAAATCTCAACCACTTTCAGAGCGCATAAATGATTTAGAAGCCCAGACAGCAGAGCTATGGGAATGTATTGTGGAGATGGCAGCCCAATGAGATGCTGCAGAGGTTCATGCAGTGTTCACGCAGCGTGAAAATGCTGTTTTGAAGCATCAATTGAATTGCTGAGCACAGAAGAAAGATGGACAGGGTCGTCGAATCCAAACATCTTCACAGGTTGTAACCTCAGAGCAAGGCATGCAGGAAGTTACCACTGATTGAGCGGCATGGGATGAGAATGAGAGGAAGGCAGCTGAGAAGTGTAAGAAGTCAGATCAAGAGAATGAAAACCTCATATGGCAAGCTACACAAGGGGCTACCATGATCTTCACAGGCTCCTTGGGTTCAAAGAACAAGACTGAACTTCAAGACCTTGCAACTGTGCTCACCTTGTCAATGGAGGGGACAAAGCCAGATCTGACCTCAAGGATCAATGCCCACTTTGATGAGATCTAAAAGCCCATGAATGTCTCATTGGTTTGTTTGGCCAACGTGGGCTGAAACAACCAGTGCCAATTGATAACAACACTGTGTCAACATCATCTGACACCGTGACTGCCATCACACGTCCTCCATACATGCCGACAACTTGACACTGGCATAACTAACACCCCTCTCTCGACATCCCAAGCACTGAATGTACTGCATCCTCTTGCAGCAATGCATCCTCCTTACACATTAGGGTCTCCAATGAGTTATCCGTACTCTACTTTATATCCTACTATGTGAACTGTACCAGGGACTTCAGAGAAACCTAATATATTTGTTGAGCTATTACATCTGCTTCGAAATCCTGCTTGCCGTCAAAGCGGAGACTCAAACTAGATTGTGACCAGCCGTTACAAAGATTTGCATATCGCGAACTTTTTGCATCTGGACCTCGGTCATTGTCCGAGAGCTCAACAACTTCGAATAAAAAGATATAAAATTTATGAGCAGATATGTATAAAAGAGTAAAAATGACATAGGATTCAAATTTAAAGGCTCAAAGTGTGTTGTGGAAGGCTGTAGAAATTGAAAAGTGAAATATTTGCAATTCCCGGCCACCCATAGTATCATGATCATGCTCAAGACAATATTGGACATTTCGGATATTTGTTACTCTTTTGTCATTCTTTCATTATCTCCGTTATTAGTTACATCTGATTTGCTTAGTTTACTTCATCAAGGTAAGGCTACACTCTATGCACACATATATATAAGTAGATATTAGAGGACT
Organism: Tricholoma flavovirens; assembly: GCA_003313805.1. Lineage (NCBI taxonomy): Eukaryota > Fungi > Basidiomycota > Agaricomycetes > Agaricales > Tricholomataceae > Tricholoma > Tricholoma flavovirens. The sequence goes on from QLOK01007161.1 coordinate 5,732, forward strand.
CGTTTATGCCAGGCTTTAGCCATGGCCCGATTGGATAAGTTTTCTCTTCAAGTTGGCCCGATCGAGACACGTGATTTGGTGCCAGTGCCAGCGGAACACGTCGCACCAGCATCAAAGGCTACAGCTGTGGTCTCCTGCTATCAAGCTACCTGGTTCCAATTGCACTGAATCTAGCCTTCTGTCTCCCATCGCCTTCCTCTGTCGACTGTAGTACTTTGCCTCCGACAACAAAATGATAGCACATTGGGATTGAAAACTTTCGATGTTCCTTCGTTACCTGATGTCCGTGGATCTGAGAACCATCCTGTCTATTCAGTTGAGTGGGCTACGGCGCTTTACGAAGAAGGAAAGATCCAAGGTCGAATGGATTAAGTACCGTTACCCTTCAGTGCCCGAACTGCTTCGCTTGGGTTAGTACCGGGCCTCGAGCCTCTAGTCTTCTCTCCATCAACAGACAAAAGCGGTATTTCACCTCATTCGTGAATCATGCTATGAGCAAGAAGTATCGAGCATCATCTCTAAAGTCAAAGCAGCTAAGTTCTGAGGTGACACCATCACCTTCGATGTCATATCATTCTCTTGGGCATCTGACCATGGCGTTGAATCCCCGAATGGTTTATGCTGACACTCTCAAAAATCTCCACCTTCCTGACAGCGAACTAAGCCAGCTGTTTACTGTGGATTTTCCACAGCGGAGGACTCGGCCTTGTACGTGACACGCTCCACCGCTGGCACTTGTGGCCGAGGTCACGTGAAGCCTTGAAGGCCCATTTCTGGTAGTGGACGGAATGGGCCTTCAAGCTTCAAGGCTTTTGAGGTTCTTTGCATCCCTGCCAAACTTTCGAAAAGAAGCAGATCGGGGGTGGGATCGGATACAGAACCTCTTTTTTGGCACTGCAAACCTCCTTTTTTGAACTGGCTAACTGGCACCGTGAGTACATTCGTGTCCGTTGTGTAGAAAATGTGTCCTCGGCTAGATACGGCATATACACTCTACACAACAGGTTGCATTGGGCTTCCTGGCCTGAAACAGAGTGGGCGAAGCGGAGGTACAGCTCAAGCCTGGGCGCCTCCGCCCTCGATCCGCCGTTGAACCTCGTCTGCCGTCCCCACATCAAGGTACACACCTCCTTCCACCCAGCCACCCTCGACCAGCCATTTTCCGTTCCGCTGTTGCTCCTCATTATCTCCCCAGCCCGCTCGCCTCCACAGCACGCCGGCCCCCACCTGGCTAGCCCTTAATATGCCCTGTCCCTCGTCGCATCATGTCTCTCCTCAGCCTGCCCACCCGCCCGCTGCAGGTCCTCGTCTGCCATCCTCGCTCCTGCGTGGTCCTGCCATTTCTGGTTTGCTTTCATCCCGGTCCATTCTGCATGTAGAATATATATTAGTTTAGAAAAAGAGCGAATAACATGGAAATATACCCAGGGAGATTCCCGCGAGCACCCCCGTTATAGCGCCCGTCGCCATCTCCTGTCTTGTTGCTATGTAAAGGGTCCTGGGTCAGTCCCAGGGTGTTGGTTCCTCACCCACCGCTGGTGCCTGACCTGTGATGGTTGTTCCCGAGCACGCTGTCATCGCTTCTGGATTGTCTTTGCAGGCGCCAATTGGCCTTCGTCATTGTGCTGCCCTGCCTGTAGAATAGGATTTTTTTTAGAAAGAGAAAGAATGGAATAACAACATACCGGCACCATGGGGAACGCCCTCCCTTCCATACTATGAACATTCCCACCCTCGCCTTCCAATCTGCTCTGCACTCTTGGGAGCTGCCTGCACCCTTCCTCGTGTTCTGCGATTCCGCTCTCTGGAGGATCCAGTTCCCGCATTTTCATCAAAAGAATCTCAAGGATGTGGTGATAGGGAGATGTGGGCGAGAGAAAGGGGAAAGAGGATAGAGGGGCTGGAAGGTGAGTGACTGGGGAGTAACGTAGCGAGCTTGACATGGGTGTGTACCTGAGATGTTCCGGCATTGCTCATGGTCAAGATAGAGCTGCAAGGAGGGTAATGTGAGACAATAAGCCAGAAGGTGCACAGAACACTCACTTTAGAAGTTTTGAATAGTCAAACAAGGATATTGATCGAGACGGTGGGTGTTGAAGTTGAAAAAAAGTGTACAGCCACATCTCGGGAACGGACTCGGAAACAACAAAACGGCAGCCACACCGTGGTCCAACACAGCTACCTGAGAAATGAGTAGAAGTCAGGCAAACCGCGTTAAATGGTCACAGTCTACCATGATTCTATATGCGCAAGCTGAATTGAACATCTTGCCACATACTGGCTACATTCCACCCTTGCACATATTTGAAATGGCTGCAACTGCACTTACTAAAAGCGCATGCGATGGTCTTTTGATACAAATTGAATCAATTAGATTGTGGTCAAAGTCAGTTACAAGGTAAATGGGAGCGTCTATCAGACGGTCTATGGGACTAACATACGCAGGTATGTGCGCAGAATCAAAAACCCTCCAAAAGATCGGACAGTTCCTTGAACCACCCCAACAGCGACTACGAACTGAACCGACGGAGGATGCAGCACCTTGACCCAAGAGTAATAAAATGATGGTTAGTGCAACGCAAAACACAAAAATGATGCAGTGCCATGCACACCTTTAAAAATCATCTACTGCCATCTCCACTCGACCCAAAAATTCACCACCCCCTGCTGTGCATTATGCTAGCCTTAAAAAAACTGCCCTGACCACTATCCCTTTTCCTTTGTACCCTCCTCGTACCATTCCAAGGTGGGAGGGTCCTGGTGGTGGTGAATGCACATGGAGGGTGCTCAACAGCAGTTGAGTACTAGATGTTTAGTTCGTGCCGTCAGTTTGCGGTGAAGCATGGAAGGTGGAGGTAATGAAGTCGGCAGGCAGGAGGCAGGTTACATCGAGTTTAGTCAGGGAGAAATAACAGCGAACAGGAGCTGACAATGAAGTGACACACCTCCGCTTAAAAATGGGAGAATTGAAGTGGGTAGACCTGGGAGCACTGGAAATTTGTCAGATGCATTTCTACTGAATGTCATGCTCAGATCCATCATCTGGCCTTGGATGGTGGCCAGTACAAGGTTGTTCTGCTGGGGACAATGTTTTGGCAGCAGTTTTCCATTCATCATCGCACTCAATTGGGCTTGGATTGCTACCCCGAATGTTGGAACACTGATCCCATCGGCTCTGCGCGAGAAAGCAAAGTACTGTAAGATATCATACATGAGAGCAGGAAAAATGCTAAAAAATGTGACACACACCTTAAATGCATGGTAAATGTGCTTTACAAGCCACAAGAAACAGACAAATAGGTGGGCGATTTTGGTGGTGGTGACACGGCGCAAAATCTGTAAGGGTCGCATTTAATGCCGATACAATCTTCCAACACCGAATACGAATTGAATCAGCTGTTATCTATATATCCGAGTCGGAGCTGGTGTGTCATGAATGCGATCAGATACAGTTGCGGAGACAATTTTTGGTGACCCAATTTTGGAAGCCGGCACAAACATCCGGAGCCCTCAAAAGTCGTCAAAACGTGTAGAATAGAGCCTAACGAGGATAATTCTATGAGCCGATTTCCCTATTTCGAAAAATTTGGGTTAGGTACCTCAAAAATTTGGCCACCCCCTGAAAAAAATCGGTAAAATCATGAAAAATAGTGCAATCGACTCCTTTTGGTTAGTCGCATCCGATTCTGTGATAAATTCGAGGTTACATCAAATTGATCGCCCATAATAAGAATAAACTTCACCAAAAAAGGAAATTTTTAACAGTAACCTATGGAATCAACTTCGTTTCATCTTCCTAAGCTCCTGGAAGTGTCTAGATATTTGACAAGGCATTATAAAGGAGGAAAATAACCTATCATAATTGTCACATGCTTTGGAATAATCATGTGACATTAACAGTAGTTGAAAGTCTGAACTTCATTTAATGAAGTGTGTGGTGACAGCTGAATTAATGATAAATTGTGTTTGTGTGTAGCCAAACGACTGAGGCGACGACGAAATATCACATACGCTGAGTCGGAAATAAGCCAAAAACAGCTGAATGAAAAGAAATGCCCGAATGTAATTGAACCACCTGAACACCACCACATTCTCGCATCCGGCTGTTTAATGATTGTTCTCTCATTTCTCATTGATGTCACAAATATGTACTGCTATGATTTTTTTATTGTTCTTTCTGCATTTTTGCTTTACCAATCAATCACCAATTTTTCACTGCTCTTAAACCCTTGGCATTCTAATGTTGCATCATTCATGCAATGATTGTGTCAAATAAGATAGAAACCTAAAAGTACCAGGCATGGCTAACAAATTTTACCTGCTACCTAATAAGCACTGCAATGTAGATTTACATTCCATTATTTTGAGCATAGGACAACTTCAAAACATTTGCATGTACTAAGTATTAAAGTAATCCTGTGTGACACACAGTTGAACTTCAAACCTAGCTTCAAGTTGAATGTTGATCTCATGCAAGGATCGCACAACTCAAAAAGCTGTCAAACGGAGTTATTAAAAGAGTTCCATCAATTACACATTGATCAAGTTAGGGAATGAACTATTTTTGCTGCTCACATCCCTCAAAAGGGGTGCAAAATGTTGCGAAATTTTGCCCAAAAAATTTGGCCACCCTAAAATGTCGTGGGAAAAACTTCGGAGATAGGTTTTTTGACGTATTTTGACGAGCTGAATCCAAATCTGAAGTCAGTTTGTCCTAGAAAAATCCCGATCACGAGATATCAAAATTGTCGTGTTTGTTTGTCCGCAACTGTAGGGAGGGCAAAAGCAAGCAAAAGGAAAAACAAGCTGCATTCGGTAATGCACAGGAAGCACATAAGTTCTTGTTAAATGTATGATTCACCATCTCTCTATTCCACTTCTATTTCATCTCCTATTACTTGTTGTTACACTCATGGGCACTTAGGATAGTTTCCATCTTGTGTTTGTCACTGTTTGATTCACAGTATGTAGACACCTGAGTCTGGAGTTTTGCACTTCTTTAGTTGCTCACTCTGGACTCCAGGTACTGTACTCCTTACTCACTCATTTAATACATTAGTTGCTCACTCTGGACTCCAGCTAATCCATTTATCTGAGCCTCCCTTTACAGTTGCTAGGTTAAACTGAACTCAAGGCAACCTCAGACTTTAGCAGGTTATGGGCCCTGCGCTCTAGCGCCTTCAAATCAACTCCTATCTCTCTGAAATCACTCCCAGTGAATTCCACGACCTCAATAACCCTAGGACACCTTTCCATTGCGTTCAATACACTTCTGTTGTTGCCTAACAACCGCTTTTGCTGTTTCCACAGTACTTCACCCCAAAATCGACGCTGCTCAACGCCCTCTGCTCAGATCGCTTAGCCCTTTCACAAGGACCTTCATATACATCCTATCCATCTCCCGTTAACGCCGTTAGTCGAGGTCTTCCACGGTTCCCACACAATGCTCAACGCGAACCTGAAACACCAATTTCCCCTATTACCATAATTCACTAAAATCGCCTCCCGTTTGAGCTATTCGCATCGTATCACCGAACGGTTCACACCACAATATTCGGCACCCGATTCCGCTCTGAACGCCCCTATAGTCACCTTGACCACATCAACGGCTGTCACACCACACATCGTTTTACAAACATGACAAACTCCACTCCTATTCCTATCTGCGAGTTTTGTTAGCATAGAGGTCATTTATTATCGGAATGTCGGAAGTACAGGGCAGCCAGAACTCGAGCACATCGAT
>QLOK01007174.1:0-10443 GCA_003313805.1 Tricholoma flavovirens
GTTGATATTGATTGAGCTGTTTAGCACTTCGTTTAGAGTGGTGCAAAACTCATGCAAGGGCCCATCGCTGGCAGGAGGAATGTCTGTTATTGGAGGAAGAGATGCGACGGGTGCAGGAGTCATTCCTGTGGGAGATCGACATGTGGAAGAGTAGGGCTAGTGATGCATGGAGCCGTGCAGACAGTAACCAGGATGGGCAAGCCGCGTATGCTCTTCGCCAGGCCAATGTCTGCAAGTTGATGCTTGCACATTGTAGGGATGTATGGGTTGAGGCTTATGGACTTCTATGGAGTGATGTGGATGCTCAACAGGATCCCCCACCGCAGGGAGATTGAAATATATGTTTTTTTTTTCTCCTAGAAGCCAGAAAAAAAGTAAGGAAACATCTGGAAGTAAAAGAGATATCTGAGGGTCAACGAAGTTTCACCGTACTACATGTAAATATAATATATATTCTGGGAAGTGAAAATAATATCAGGAAACATCGGAAAGTGGAAGACATATCTGAGAGGAATCAAACATAAGGATCACGAAGTGAAGACAATTGGAAACATCGTGGGGCTGTCAAACCAACAATCAGGTGGAATATAGAAAAAATAGATGTCCCTTCAATCTCACATCAATCAACAATGAAGCACGGTTCGAGAACAGATCTGAATGTGAGATAGAACCTATAATTAACCCCAACGGTGGCCCTGGGCGGGCAGACAAATGGTGGGACAATGACCAGCAGCCTGCTGGTAGTCATGTGGGGTGTCATCCTGAGGCACGCAACTACAGTTGTTTTGATATATCAATCCTAACGCTAATGACAGCTGTGCATGTACCACATGATATACGGTAAGTACAGGTAGTGATATATCATCCTGCCAGGCTCTGGTGAGTTGAGCTCCTCTGCTGTCTTGAAGGTATTCTCATGATCAGTAAAGCAACAATGATAGAGGAAGGCAGAGACAACTTCAATAACAGGCTGGCTGCCACAATGCACATGTCACTTGACTTTGATGATCTTGCCTTTAATTGTGTTTACAGAGACAATACAAGCTTCTGCTCAATGCACATCACCAACTTGCAAAGATGCAGCACCCTCCATCATGCAGAACCTGTTGGACAAGCAGACCAGTTTCAATAGAACACCACCAATGACAGAGGGGAAGATAGACCTCATGATAGCCTGTATTAAAAAAACAATATTGAGGACAATAGAATTATATGATAAACTCACCTTCCATCCCATTGCAATGGTGAAGTCCATGAGCACTTTCACAATGTCATCCCATAGTTTTGGAAGATTCACAACTACAGCACAGCCACCTTCTGCTTTGATGATGACCTCAGAGTCAGGCCTGACAAACATCTTGTTGATGCTGATGCCCAGCAATGCAACATTGTTGCCATACCACAACTTCCAGTAAAACTCTCTAATTAGAGCATTCCACTGGATGGTGATTTCATAAACAGGAGCAAAGTCATCAGATGGCCTGTGCTCAAACTGCAAAGAGAGAGGAACTGAGATCTCTGGACACTCTTTGTGCATGGTCATATCAAGCAGCTTCGAAGAAGTATTATGTATATTTGATCTCCACAACCCTCAAGTTGGATTTGTGGGTACCATAAGAGTGAGCAGCACTGTACTAAACTGTTGCAGATGATGGTTGATCACCAGAAGTAGTGATGACAACATTCTGCCTGGTGTGCAGAGCGAGGATGCCATCAACAGGAACCTGACTTGGACATAACATTTGATACTCACCTTCAACCCACCAATGATCTCAACAGCTTTCTCTGTAGTAGGAATACCAGCCACCACAAAAAAAGCTTTGATGCGAAGCCCCTCCTTTCACATTACTTGCTGCAGCAGGAATTAGAATCTAAACTGACATGGATTAATGTTGAGAAAGTTAAGGGTAATACCCATGCCAGCAGGAATTTTGCTTTGAATTTCAGCGACTTTGACATGAAGAACAGCACAAATCAAGAACAAAGCCAGCCTTGACTGTGGGAGATGTTGTTTCAGCAACCACAACAAGTGGCTTGCCCAAAAGAGAAAGAGGAAAGAAAGATGTGTACAGGTTGGTAGTCTCACTGAAATAGCATAGTTAGAACAAACATGTACATGGATTTAAAAATACCTAACCTAGCACTTGCACTTCTTGCACCCTCATACCATGATAACAGCATGAACACCCCAGCTACAAAGATGCCTCACTGTCAGAGGACCACCAATACCATGTAGTCCACCTGGGCCAAATTCAATTACATGCATGGCAGCTCAGGAGAATTAGTGGCCCTCATCCAATGGATAAGCTAAGTGAAGGTGCCATGGGATAAGGAGCAAGTGATGGATGATTTGAGAAGATCAGAACTGGGGCTCATAGCCTAATGTGATGGACCATATGCCACCTCAATTACACATGACCAAGGATCAAATGGAGACGGCAGGATTGTGCTGAGAAAACAGTGTTCTGTGCTGCTTTGGTCCACATCAAGATGCGCATTGACAGTTATATAACAGTGTATGTGAGGAATAACTTCAAGAAGAGCTGATGCTATAATTGATTGTCAGTAGACACAGGTGCCTACGCATTTTTTATTAGCATCAAAGGTACCAGGTCTAGGATTCGCAGCTTGAAGTTCAATTTGAAATGCAGTAAGTGATGAACATCTGCTAGGTTTAACATTGAATGTTGAATTGACTGGCATACTACTCTTGACTTTTTACACTTTCTGAGCTAAGTATTAGGTGGCAGGCATCAGAATCAGGCAGGCTTGGAGGAGTGTGTGAGTGATGCCCTTTGCAAACCTAAGGATTACAGCATAGGTGCCACATAATTATCTGCTCATTACTCAAAATGTTCAGTATCGAGTGAGAGTTTCCTTATTTAGAACTCTCAATATCACTACTTATTTAGTAAGTACCTGAAGAGTTATCCTTACAGCATTACTAGACTAGAGATATACCTGTAAAAGGAAGGTTGTTATAACTAGCAAGTAGTCCTCATGAAACAACCTTAGATCAAGAAGGTACATTTGACAGACACATCACTACTGATCTGCATTTTATTCACCATCTGCATATCTTGATTACCAGGTTACCACACCAGCGAGCAGCAGCAAAGCCCACTACTTTTTCTTATTGGTAGTGATCATTTTGTGCTCAATGAAGCATTTACTCCTTGTAAAACTCTGGGGGGATTGAGCAAGCAGATAAAACATAGAAATTAAATTTCAGACTCCCTGGGAGATTTCAAACCAATTGGGTGATATAGCATTTCTTTGGCAATACTTGTGATGAACATTTTAAGGCAATCAGAAATCAAATCAAATATACACACTTACTCTTTTTTAAATATTTCTCTCTGTTTTCATCCATCCTGAGCTGTATTTGAATTTCCCAAAAAAAATGTGACTGTGACACTATTATGATGTAGTGGCTGAAACACTCGATTTCGCATTTTCTTTTTCGACACCCACAAAACCCACTGCCTAAAGTAGTGGGAATTGCCATCAGTACTGTGTTACTCACAAGATATGACCAAGACCAAGGATGGTATAGTAATAGTAGAAGAGAAAGAATCCTATTAGTGAGGATCAAGCTCATTGACAAATTGGTGAATGGCTGGCAATGAGAGAAAACAACAACTTTAACATCTAGTAGCAATGTGCCAATGCTTCAGGACCATGAGCACCTTTTGGGCAAATACAATGTTTGGGGTTGTCAGTTGTGAATATGCAACAAGCAGGTCACTAGGAGGCAAACTGTGGAGGTTACAGCTGGTTTAATAGTGAGGTTGAGATCTGATGTGGCAAGGACAGCTTGAGCATTGAAATTGTTTGAGGAGGTCCAATGTAGCATCCCAAACATGCCATGTGTAGTCATGCCAGCATAATCTGCAAGGATTGGGAGGGATGTTAGAATGGATCTTTAAAGAGGAGCAAAAAAGTACCTCACATTCAATTGCCAGGAGTCACTATAGTTGAGGGAATATCCTGATGTCGTCTTCAAACAGCAAGGGGTATGTCAAGTGGGCACAAGAACCGCTAGAAGAGAACGATTGTGACAGGTGTGCACTGCAGCGCAGGGAAAGTGTGTAGTGGGAGGCTTTAAGGAGAAGCACTGTGACTGTTACTTGGAGGATCAACCATGATGGTATTGGCATATGTAGCCTGAGGGTCCTCCCACATTTGTGATCATTGAACCCATAACTTATCCCTGAGCTAACTCTCTTCTGACTATCATAGAGCTCATCTAGTGAGTCAAAATTTTCTTATCACACCTATTCCCATTCACTGACATTCTTTGATCAGCTCTATGTTCCTAGTAGTACTTATGGTGGTACACTGGCACCAGGAGTCGACGTCAATATGTAGTAGGTAAGTCTCTGACATGCCTGACAGCAGCCTACTATCAATCATCATTTGTAGAGACCATCAGTTGACACTACTAGTAAGCCCTGAGTTGGATCATTAGGTGAGCCTGTCTTCTATTTTATAAGACTCAGATGTATCATATCATATATAACTTCCAGAAGCCCTTCAAGTCCTGCACAGCGTACATGTTGCAAATATGAGGGAAAATATGCACAAAGAGAACTTGACTCAGTCATTTGTATGATTAATAATTCATCGAGGGTAGCTAGTCAGCTGGCCTTAGTCTTTCATAGGCATAGATGGATTCTTTATTGTAACAGTGTCTATGATGATCTGAGCCAGCTAGGTTGTTTCAACTGAAATCAATCAAAGAAGGTCAGCCACAAGTATATCAGAAGACTTAAGTACTTACTACCTTAGGAGGTGAACAAATAGGCAGTCCATATAAAGCAATAGACTGGTTCCATTCATGGTTCCAAAATTCAGATAAGGAGCTTTGAAATACATCTTCCATGATGAAGTGCAGGTCCAGGATTGTATTTGTATTTGAATATACCTATGGATATAGTGCAAATCAGTCACTGACAGTCACATTTAAAGCTGATACTTATATGTACCTTGAATGACACACTCCCCTCACAACCTCAGCTCCAAGCATGGAATTTCTCACTCAGTGTTTTGATTGTCTTGCATTAAAATCCCATTCTGAACCAGAGTCTTCAGTTGAACAATATACAGATCAATCACTTTTTGGCTGCCTCAGCACATTTGCATTTCACTGCCAACAACTGCATGTGGAGTCTTTGGTTGCACAACATTCCGCTGAACTGGACCAGCCTTTGCAACTTTCACATGACCCAATTTCCATCCTTCGCATTTTCCCAACAATTGAGACAATCAATTCTGTCCTCCCAAAGCTGCTTCTTGACGAACTTGGCATAAAAGCCATACTATCTTGCCTTTGGTTGGTAGGAAGAGACTGGAGGTCATATGTAAGCATATCATCAATTTGCCATAGTTGCTACCCATACTAATGTTGTGATACTTCAGAGTCTAGCCCCCAAACTTCTTCTGGCATCCAGAAGCTGTCACATTAGAATATAATCAAGTATCTGAATATTGCAATCTCCTGTGTACTGAAGAAGTATTTATGGCAGCTAAGTATTGGCTCAAGCCCCACAAGATGAACCTGTTGCATCTGGCATTGTTGGTGGGGAGGGCCTGTAAATGTATCCAGGAGTTACATGATGGGTGTTGAGACCATGATCTGGTATTAGACTTTTGTAGGATTGACAACACTTGCCATGCTTCCTTGCCAAAAAATCATCCCTACAATGTCCTCTTACAATTTGTTGATCAGCACTCTGGAGCTGAAGCCTTGCAGGACTTTCATGAGTATGAACACTTAGATTGGGATGCCAGAGCATACATTGCTGATGCATTCAAAGAAGACTCTTCAGATCTTATAAGATTGACAGGTAGTTGCAACAGTTTGCTGGTATCGACTTGCCACCCCCTATGATACATTCTGCTATATTCTACTTCTGACTCAGTGTCATCTACCATTCTATTAGTTAACCATATCAGCCAGATCCTCAAATTCATACTTACTATTGAGTACCCAGCGAGCATCCATCAGATTTCCTCCACAGCCTTGCATGTATGGTGATATGCCACCCATCATGTCATGAACAACTCACAATAGATGCACTGAAGAAAAATGCATCTGAAGTGTGCCTCTCTAATGCCTGTGCCCCCATTGTAGCAATCAAGGTGAAGCATTAGAATATTGTCGTTATTTATGGTGTTGCATGATGCAGGACTGCTGTTGTCAGGGCACTTGTGGTACTCCTTGCTTCTGTCAGTCATCAGCATTTGGCACAATTGGCACTGTGAGAACAGCCTTGAAAACTGAGCTTCAGCAACACCAGCACTCTGCAAAGTGTCAAGCAAATTCTTGAGGTTGGCATAGGAGTCTAACTTCTGAACATTGACCTTTGGTATATTGACATCTGGAAATATACTCACTTGTATCATGAGGCACATCGAGTGGAGGAAAACATACCAGAAACATCAACCTGACAAAATTGGTTTTCCCTGAGCATGAGTGATACCCTCAGAGTTCTAACTGTAATGCTATGGTAAACATTTTGACCTCAATAGTGAGTAAAAAACAGTAGACATACATAACAGATCAGGAGCAGAGACACCATCCTTTTCTGGCTCAAAGACAGCAGCATTATAATGTTTGAGCGCCCTCCTGGATTGAATGATTGCTATAGGACTGTCTGGCATATTAGGGCATGTGGGGACCATTGGAATGGCAGAATATGACAGCAAGGATTGTAACTGAAATTCACTTGGCAAAGAGCCTGAGGATGTGGAGGGGACAAGAAATGGATTTGTTGGCAATCTGCAGGGCAAATGTGAAATAGACTCAGAATCAGAGTTTGAGACAAGACTTGGGGAACTGGAAATCATGACCATGATTTACTAGTCTTAGTCCTAGTATGGTGAGCGCTGGCTTGGAGTCCAAAATAGGAAATGGCAATTAATGCACTAACAATTGAATGATCAGTGCACATAAGGGATGCAATTTTAAATGTTTGATAATTGAGGGTGTTCAAAAAGAGAAGACCTAGAGCTGCTAGCAATCATTGCATGCTTCTAGATTACTTAAACTGGAGGAACTTCTATTTCTGGTAAGAACTGCAAACTGAAATTGCCATCTCACATTTGGCACTTGCAAATTGTCTATGTGCATACCCATTACCGCTTATGTAACAGTTTCTATAATTCCATCTATCCGGTATCATACCACCTCAGTGTTTAACCACCACTGAGGTGTAAGTCCTGTTCTATCTTACTTCGTTATAACCTGACTTATCCATAGTAGTCTACCTATTTGTTTCTAGGTACTTACTACACAATATAGTGTTTAACCACCACTGAGGTTCTACCTATTTGTTTCTAGCTTCTCATTCTGGTACCCCTGCGTTTGCAAGAGGTTATGGGCCCTGCAGATATATCCGACATGTCATCTACATCCAACAGCCAAGTTTTATCTCATCCCAAACTTCGGGGAGACAGTGCAAACTGGGCAACTTACTCTGAGTGGATTTTAAACTACATCACCTCAAAGGGACTTCGAAGACATGTTCAGGGTACTGCGCAAAAGCTGGAAGAGCTTGACGAACACAACGGGACCTTTTACAAGCATCACGCAACAGCCCCATTGACCGATGATGAGCTCGAGAAGCATGAACAAGATCAAGACAGCTACGATCAAATGCAAGCAGCTGTTCGCGAGGTCATTTACAGGACCATTGACAGGTCCATGTTCCTCCAAGTCAAGAATGAGGCCGATGCTGCAGCTGTGTGGAAGAAAGTGATCTCTATCCATTCTGATAAAGGCAGCTTGTACGAGACAAACCTTCTCACTCAACTTCAAAATGCTCGAAACGCAGAGGGGCAGAGCATGAGGGAACACATTGCAAAGATGACGGAGATTAGAGAAAGGCTAGCCGAGATGAATTCCCCGGTATCCGATGAGTCCTTCATATCATATCTTCGCACCTCGCTCTCACTCACACCCACCTTCCGAACCTTATTCACAACCCTGAGTGCCACTGCTCATCAAATGGGGAAGAAACTCACTTCATCCAATGTTATCTGGCATCTCAACGAAGAGGCGAATTCCGTCAAAATTGAGGACAATATCAATAAGTCCAATACTGCGATGATGGCAGCTGCGACGAGAGCCAAAGATGGAAAGGGGAAGGATAATTCAAAGAGGAATGACAGGAACAACATTCTCTGCACAAATTCAAACTGCAAGAGAAAGGGGCACACGAAGGATCAGTGCTGGGCGAAAGGGGGAGGCAAAGAAGGCCAGGCACCTGAATGGTGGAAGAAGAGGAGTGGATCAGCAAGCGCCAATGTCGCAGAGAAGGAATCAGAAGATGATGAGTCCGAAAACTTTGCCATGTATGCTCCCATCTGCACCTCCGATTTTCAATCCAAAGCTCACACTGCCTCCCAATCTAATGGAACTATCCTTGATAGTGGCGCCAGTCGACATTTCTCACCTGATCGTTCAAGATTCCTAAATTATCAGGAAATCAAACCTGAGCCTATACGAGCCACAGATGGACGGTACCTTCAGCGCGCTTGGCAAAGGTGATCTCAAGATCGAGCTACCGAATGGGGATCAGAAGCCTACCCCAATTACGTTGAAGAATGCATACTACTCACCACATATGGCTTTCACCTTGATGTCTGTCTCCTGTGTTGACAAGGCCGGATACTCTCTTTTCATTAAAGGTGGCTCTTGCATTATTCGAAGCCCAAAGTCAAACATAATCGGTTGCATTCCCAAAGTTCAAGGGCTCTACCGTGTCAGTGACTCTCCACATTCACCAAGCGCACATGTTGTGAACACTGCCTCAAAACTGATGTCGATCAGTGAGCTTCATTGTCGAATGGGGCATGTTAATCATGACGACTTACGGAGGATGATGGAAAAGGGGATGGTTACTGGGATTGACCTGGATCTGAACTCAAAGCCTGAGTTCTGTGAGGCCTGCATTAAAGCAAAGGCTACACGTAAACCATTCCTGAAGGAGAGCAAGACTGAGTACAAGGCATATGGCGATAAAGTCGTAGCTGATGTCTGGGGACCAGCCTCAGTCGAGTCGATAGCAAGGAGGTGATATTATTTGCTTTTCCAGGACCTGCATAGCCATGAGGAGAAAGTTTACTTCTTGAGGCAGAAGTCCGAGTCCTTTGCTGACTATAAGAAGTATGAGGCATGGGTTAAGGTTCAGAGGGGGAGACCAATTCCAATCCAAATTTTTGGTTGTGATCGAGGAGGTGAATTCATGAGCAATGAGTTCACCAAACACCTCGAAAACTCTGGAACTATCCACCACCTCACTGTCCATGACTCTCCTGCTTCTAATGGTGGAGCCAAATGAGCAAATCGTACCCACATCGAAGGTGCTCGAGCAATGATGGATGCAGCTGGCTTGCCAAAGAATCTCTGGGCAGAAGCCGTTCACCACCATGTATGGATTTGCAACCGCGTACCCACATGAGTACTTCCCGATTTGAAGATGCCGCATGAAATGGGGACAGGCAGGAAGTCGGATTTATTGGGTATACGAGCCTGGGGTTGCAAAGTGTGGGTGAAGATGCTCAATGTCAGGAAACTCGACATGAGAGCTGAAGAAGGATGATTTGTGGGCGTAGACACTGAATCAAAGGGTTACAGGATCTACTCACCAGGGAAAAACAGAGTCAGTATCGAGAGGGATGTTTATTTCAATGAGGACGAGGCATTACAGCATGACGAAGTCCTGATTGAGGGGGAAAATGATGTATTCACCAATTCCTTTCCTGACATTCAAAAACCTGTCGAAAATGTTCCAGACCCATCAAACAACAGCCCTGAATCCGAAAACTTCGACACATCGCCCAATAATAATCCAGAAATCCCTGAAATCACCCAGAACACACCAGCACCACCTCCACATCAAAGATCCATGAGACGAAACTCTCTAAAAGGTCTACCCGAATTCGACGAAGCAGAATACGGCTGAGGAAAGCGTAAACGTGCTACCACGTCACACACTACAGCCAATTTTGCAGATACCGTCGAGGGAGCTTTCATGCTTGATGAGGAAGGAGCATTGGAACCAGGAGGAGTAGAGCTTGACATAGATGAAGCAAAGTGGTTTGGACAATCCCTGGAGCATGCATTAGCAATCAGTGAGGATGAACCAACGTTGAGGGAGGCATTAAATGGTGACGAGAGTGTAGCTTGGTCAGATGCGATTGAGGCGGAACTTACCCAAATGGAGAAAGTAAACACCTGGGTCCCTGTAATTCCACCTCCAAATGCCAATATCATCCCCAGCCGCTATGTATTCTGCCGAAAACACGATCAGAATGGCATGGTCATCTGTTACAAGGCTCGGCTGGTTGTCAAGGGTTATATGCAGCAATACGGGGTTGATTATGTTGAAACTTTTGCTCCAACCATGCGCGCGTCCACTCTTCGCATTCTCCTAT
>QLOK01007186.1:5172-18872 GCA_003313805.1 Tricholoma flavovirens
TTCCACTGGGACTCCACTGGGATTGGACTGGGTCTGGGACTGGACAATTGGCAGGAGTTGGCTGGGGAACCAGTCCTAGTGGAGTCCCAGTGGAGTCCCAGTCAGTCCCAGTAGTCCACTCGGACTCTGAGTGGAGTCCAATAGAAAAGGTTGGGGAGTGTAAAGACCTCAAATAATGAACAATGTTGAGGTACTTCCCATGTCCATCTCCAAACCACTGCTGACAGATGAGTGTCCCATACCCAACCCATCTGAGTCAGCTCATATGTTGAGAATGGAATTGCCTTCTAAGTCTGGATATGATGATTATATCAATGATAAACTGGACTGGGGTACTGATGATGATGTGCCTTCCCAACCAATGAACAAAATCTCCACTGCCTATGATCAAACGAGTTCATCATTTCCACATGAGGAATCCAGCATGATGGATGTTGATCAGCCTGTAAATATTTGTGGTCTAGCTGTTTTTGATTCAAGTTAGTTGTCTCACTCTATTCATGTGTGCTAGTGGTTGACATTCTGCATGTTCAGGTTCACTGCCAGTGCATTTAGACAATGGGATTGGTGAGACTAGTGTGTTCTGAAGCATGTACTGAGATCAATACCAATCTTTTATGTTTTATGTGATGTAGAAATGTCACCTCCAAAGGATGTCGAACATGTCCTCCTGCCTAGCCCAAATATGCAAGACATCCCTATTGTAGCTGGGGCATTAACACCACACTCCTCCCGATCTCTTCTCATGTCAAATGATGCAACACCAACTTTCTCGATCTCTGGCCCTAAGCCTCATGCTTTATCAAGGCCTCTTGTCCAAGAATATGTGACCCCTTCTGCCCAATTCTTGCCCTACCCACCTAGCACTGTGCTGGTTGGCTGTCCAGATGGCTCACAGTCAGCTCATTTTACTAGTCAACAGTCCTCTGGAAATTCCTCTAAAGCCCACTGCATGTGTGGAACTCTGAAGAAAAATGGTACAGGTGCTCATGAGTCTCTGTACCAGAAATTTGGCAAGTAATTCTGGGAATTGGTTGATAACATGACAGCTGAAGAGTATGCTCACTGTACCCCTGCTCAACAGAAGTACATCAACAAGCAAAAGAAGACTTGCGAGATGTTGGGTGTGTCTATCTCATGAACACATATGGCATCATACCATCACAGTGCCAGACATGATCAATGAACCCTACATTGAGATGGAGCATGAAGAAAATCAAAACTCAAACTCACCAGACACCACTGCTCATGACATTGCAGGCGATGACAACGATGACAGCAGCTCAGATGACAATGAGTACTCAGATGAAGATGATGACTTGGATGACAGTGATGATGACCAGAGCAAGGAGTTTGATCTGTCACAAAAAGGGTCCAACAATGAACTATTGAATCAATATTCCTATATTGTGCACATCCTCTATTTGCAGCTGTGCTAGCACTTCCAAAACAAACTACCTCTTGGAAACAGGAGGCCATGCTGGATCATCAAGCTCAGGCATTCATTCCGCATGACTAGGATATGTTGCTGTGGGCCATTAGATCAAAATTCCTGGATGCCACCTGGATCTGCATGAGAGAACAGGAGTTTGAGTAGATGAGGTTTAGACAGCACAAACACAAGAAATGGAATTTGCAGAGGAGTTTATACACTGCAGACTCCCTTTTGTACCCAGATGTTCAGGATAGACTGGGAGCAGATGCTCCGAGTCACCACCCATTTGAGAAGGAATGCTTGTTGATCTTTCACCTGCTTGAAGTCATCTTCAGCCTTAAAGAAATGCTGCTTAGCTTGCACTTGGTCACAACGACCTTTACAGCACAAACATTGTAACCAGGCCAGACGTCGGGATAATCCACCATGCAGGTGTGATAAGAATGCGAAGTTGTGACCCCTTGTACCATTGAATCAAGCAGTGATGGATGTATGTCCCCAAGCTGTAACTTGAGTATGCAGACCATCATAGGATTGGGAGAACCATCACTGCTATATATGTAGGTTTGGTGAGCGTCTGCAATAATTTGTATTCAATTTTCGTTTACATGTCAGCAGTGAGTGGAAGAGCAAGCAAGAATCAAACAACGAGATTAAGGGCATTCAGGATGGACTTGGACAAGCAACATTTCACATACGCGTTTACTTGCTAATTGAATGATTGTTTCATCAGGAAATCCAAGGCAGGTAAACTTCAATGTCACCTTCACTGTCAATCAAACTGTCTGAATTACTCTGCCATTATATTTGCAAATCAGCCATGTTCTTTTTCATTTTATAAATGCTATCTATTATATCAACATACTGCCGAAGTTGCAAGGGAACAGTGTTGAAAGAATTGAGACATCATTTCAATCTTTGGCTAATCTTGAGTTGAAAGCATCATTAAAAATCTGTGACACACTTTCAGACTTATTCCAATGATCTGGTATTCAATTACATTGGCAGATCTGCCATCTATCAGCCTGTTTACTGATTACAAATTCTATCTGGTTATATCCAAGTCATACTGCTATACAGAGGTGCCAGAGTCATAAGAATCGGGGTATATTTCAACCTTTGTTCAATCCTGAGTCAAAGGCATCATTAAATTGTGTGACAAACCATCAGAATTATTCTAACAGTTGGATACTTGATTATATTTACTGATCAGGTAATATCAGCTTGTTTGCTGCTTACAAATGCTGTCTGGTCATGTCAGCATACCTTGAATTATACAGCAGTGCCAGAGTCATAAGAATCAGGGTAGATTTCAACCTTTGTTCAATCCTGAATCAAAGGCATCATTAAATTGTGTGACAAACTGTCAGAATTATTCTAATGGTCAGATACTTAATTATATTTACTGATCAGGTAACATCAGCTTGTTTGCTGCTTACAAATTCTGTCTGGTCATGTCAGCATACCTTGGATTTCCTGATGAACCCTGAAGTGGACTGGCAAACTGGGGAGGTAAAAATGAGTCGATGCCCAAATCACTGTCACACTTGTCAGAACAAGATGAATGAAGAGCACAAAGGCACTTTGCGGGAAAGCACCAGCATTTGTGCCTGTTGTGTGTGCCCCATGCCCACCCCTGATGTTGAGATGGAAGACATTCCTGACCTTGCACAACTGATGGACAACAATAACAATGATGAGGAACCTCCCCTTTTGCACAAGGACTCATTCGAAGAGGGAGACCCCATCTTCGTCACTACCATCCCCTGTGAAGTGGAATTTGTTTGTACCACATCCAATATTTTGCAGCAGCTAAGTCATTGTTCAATCGCTTGCCAGACTGAAAGGTATGGGATCATGCGATCAAACTCATTCCTGGTATGAAAGCTTCTAGCTGCAAGGTCAACCTCCTGGCACCCAATGAGTAGGCTGAAATGGACAAGTTCATCCAGGAAAACCTTGCCACTGGTTGCATTCACCCCTCAAAGTCACCAATGGGATCCCCTGTCTTCTTCATAAAGAAGAAGGATGGATCCCTCCAGCTCATACAAGATTATCGTGCTCTAAACACCCTCACGATCAAAACCCCATATCTGCTGCCACTGATTTATGAATCAGCTAAATACTTTACGAAGCTTGATGTGCGCTGGGGGTACAACAACATGTGCATGCAAAAGGGTGACGAGTGGAAAGCTGCTTTTCACACAAATCATGGGCTTTTCGAACCATTGGTGATGTCTTTCAGACTCCCAAACTCCCCTTCCACATTCCAAACAGTGATGAATGAAATCTTTCAGGATCTCATTATGGAAGGAGTGGTCTGTGTCTACCTGGATGACATCCTCATCTTTATGAAATCAATCAATGAACATCAGCACATCACACACCTTGTCCAGGAGCACCTTTGCATGCACAAGTTGTTTCTGCAACACAACAAGTGTGAGTTCAAGCAGACGACGATTGAGTACCTCAGACTGATCATATCTGAGGGCAAAATTCATATGGATCCTGTCAAAGTAGCCAGAGTCACTGAATGGCCCACCCCCACAACATGCAAAGGGGTACAGTCTTTCCTGGGGTTTGCAAATTTCTACTGCCGCTTTATCAAGGACTTTTTGCACCATGCAAAGCTGCTTTTTGAGCTCACTAAGAAGGAGTGCAAATGGGAGTGGAAACCATTGGAACAAGGTGCTTTTGACAAGATTAAGGATTGGGTCATGTCCTCCCCTATTCTCTGTTTTGCTGATGATTCCAAGGCATTTTGTATCAAGGCAGACAGCTCTGACTATGCCTGGCTCAGTACTGTCACAACAATTGGCTGATGATCTCAAATGGCACCCCATCACATTCTACTTGAAATCACTCAATGAGGTCGAGTGCAATTACAGGATCCATGGCAAGGAGATGCTGGCAGTGATGAGATCACTAGAGGAATGGAGGCATTTCCTCAAAGGTGCGAAGCACAAGGTAGAGATCTGGACTGACCACAAGAATCTGGAGTACTTCATGACTGCAAAAAAGCTCAATCGCAGACAAGCACATTGGTCGCTCTATCTTTCACAGTTTGACTTCATCATGCACCACCACCCTGGGAAAAGTATGAGTAAATGTGATGCACTTTTGTAATGAGCTGATCATGCTAATGGCACTGACAACAATTGTGACACAACCCTCCTCTGTCCCAAGTTTTTCATGATTCAAGCACTTGAAGGGATAACAGTTGAAGGAGCAGAGCAAAATATCTTGCATGAAGTGTGAAAGGGGATCCAGGATGGAAAGAACGAGGATCCAGTGGTACTAGTGATGAAGGAGTTGGATAGGGCGAAGGGCAAGACATTGTGAAGCTCAGAGTGGACAGAGGAAGATGGATTATGGAGGTTTCATGATCACATTTATGTTCTGCTCATACCAGACTTACAACACAGAATTGCTGAACAGCATCACAACTCCAAGATCAGTGGACATGCGGGGTGCTGGAAGACACTTGAAATTATCTTGCACAATTACTGGTGGCTGAATATGTCATGCTTTGTCAGTCAGTACTGTAAGGCCTGCGATCTGTGTCTTCGCATGAAGGTGCAGAAGTGCTGACCTTTTGGCAAATTGCACCCCCTCCCAATCCCAGAAAATCACTGGGATGTGGTAAGTGTCAACTTCATCACCAAAATTCCTGACTCCCATGGATTCGATGCAATGATGGTGGTGGTAGACTCAGTGAGCAAGCACAGCTATTTCATACCCACTCACACCACCATTACAGTGCTGGGATTGGTGCAATTGTACTTGCAGAACATGTGGAAACTCCATGGTCTGCCGAAGTCAGTGCTCTTGGATTGGGGACCTGTAAGGGGAACACCTGACAAGCCCCTACAATGGTTTGTGCACAATTGTGCACAGCAACAAATGTTTCTGCAACAAAGGCACCTTGGTGCAAACAGGGCACCTTTATGCAATTGAGGTGCCCACTGTGCAAACCATCTACAATCATCCCGACATGACATTCAACCAAGTCCTGTCATACCATCCCCATCCTTGCAGTCAACAATCTTGCACAAACCATTGTTGCTGTTACATTCCATTCCACTTACCTCAGATCCAAGATCCAAAAATACCCAAAAAAGCCCAAACTTGATGTGTTTTACTTATTTGAAATACTTATTTGAAATTACTCCTAGATACAGATCATAGCTTAGATACTTACACAGCTCTTAGTAATGACTACTTTGGCAACCTCTCAGCATCTAGAAACATCACTGATCCCTGAATACATACTTAGTATTCTGCAGTTTGGATATTGAATCTAGTCAATCTCTTTCTCATCCTTCATTTCCCTTCCTTGTTCAGGTTCCCAAATTGTTCACGAACTACCTTTGACTTATGACCTCCTTGAAATTGGGACACTATAACAGGTGAAGGGTGCAATTTCTTACAAGTTGAAGCCAAGTCCCTTCTGTTCCCTCATTCAGCCCTGCAGTAATTCCCAAACAGGTTCCTGAAAAGAGATCAGTACTTAACAGTATATTCGAACTCACACTTCACTGTTATTCTATGTCCCAGACTAGAACTTGACAAAGAACTACTCAAAACTCCCCCTAGACCTTCAACAACTTTCAGCAAATCTTCATGACCCTCAAACATCTTTCATTAGTTAGGTGAAGGAGCCCCATCAATTAGCACAAACATCATGTCAATTAGAGACACTCAAGAACCCAAACAATCACCAACTAATTCCCAAATCCCTACTCCTCTTGACTATGTAGATCCTCCTCCCAAGGACAACCCTGATGAACCTCCCACTGGTGGCAATGGTGACCCTGACAATCATGGTAGTTAAGCCCCTTCTGACCAGCCTCCAGCAGATAGATTCATTCAGGCCATAGTTGAGCTTTCAGGCAGCCTTAAAAACTTGCACCAAAATGCTGCCCCAAAAGCCAAGAAAATCAAGGTTCAAGAACCTGACACTTTTGATGGTTCAAACCCCTGAAAACTCCGAGATTTTCTGGTCTCTTGTAATCTTCACTTCAGAGACTGTCCTCAGGTATATGCCTCCGATGAGGAAAGGATCTTGTTTATCCTCTCCTACCTCAAAGGGTCTACCCTTAGTTGGTTAAAATGTGGACTAAACAACCCCACAGACTCAGCTCACTGGATGTGGGACTACCAAGCCTTTCTCTCAGAGCTTGAAGATAATTTTGGTCCACACGATCCTGTTGGTGACACCAAAAAATCCCTCCATGAACTGAGCATGAAGAAGACAGCCCGTATTGTCAAATATAATGTTGACTTTTGGGAACTGGCTTCTTGAGTCAGTTTGAATGAGGCAGCCCTTCACTATTGATACTTCTGTGGCCTGCCCCTTCAAATTCACACTGAAGTACTTCATGGTGGCAAGCCTAACACTTTAGCTGGCTTACATCCCAAATCCCAAGATGCCGATAACATCTATTGGATGCAAGAAGAGGAAACTCGTCTCAAGACCTATTGTCAGGAGCCTGAATAAAAAGGACTCTAACAAGAAACCTAATTCTCAATCCCCTCCTAAACCCTCTAACTCTACCAACAATTCGACATCCACTTCAAAGACTTCAGGATTGTCAAAGGAAAAGCCCAAGAACTCAATTTCTGACAAATTGGGCAAGAATGGTAAACTAACAGGAGACAAATGAGAATGCTGCATGAAGGAAGGCTTATGCCTATACTGTGGTGAAAAAGGACACATTGCTCATGATTGTCCAAAGTCTGCAGCA
Source organism: Tricholoma flavovirens (assembly GCA_003313805.1). Lineage (NCBI taxonomy): Eukaryota > Fungi > Basidiomycota > Agaricomycetes > Agaricales > Tricholomataceae > Tricholoma > Tricholoma flavovirens. Next base: position 12,355 of record QLOK01007186.1, read on the forward strand.
GCTAAAGGACAAGCTGCAAAGGTTTCAGCCACCAATTCTAAAGCTGAAACTTTGGACTCAAAAAAATAGTCTGCAACCCTCTGAAAAATGCTACACAGGCTGAGGGTTGCATTGGCCTTTTCTGTGTAGCTAAATATGTCTGCCTCAACATGTCTGCTCTTTCTGAACCCGATTCCCTTTTTATCACACTATCCATCCCAACACATTCCCTTTCCACCTGAACTCTTATCGACTCTGGCTCTTCCCATTGTTTTGTGGACTCAGCATTTGTTGATAACAACAACTTACCTACTGTTTCAATTGCCCCGGTTGGCCTCCGCCTGTTTGATGGCACTTGCAACGCTATCATTATTCAGACAGCCAAACTTACAGTTACATTTGCCTGTGGTGAAACATTCAATTTGACATTTTATGTAACCACGCTTGACTTGTTCTGTTCTATGGTCCTTGGATACTGTTGGCTGAAACAATAAAATCTGTTGATTGACTAGGATTCAGGCCACATCAATTTCCACTCCATTAAACATAGAGGTCCAGCACCACCAACATCTCCTTTGGTAGTAGAACCACTGCTGCAAAACCCCTCTCTTGTGAACACACCATCAGTTCCAGAAATAGGACCAAATCTTGGTCCTACCCGCATTCCAAAAACTCCCAAAACCCCCTGACCTCACACAACCCCCCCTCTAGTCTCCTTGATTAATGCTGCTGCATATCTATGAGCTAGCAAACTTCCTGGTTCTGTGGCATTTCAACTTCAGATCACTCCTGATGGCACTTTCAGCAGGGCCACTACTGAAGCAGTCCCAGACTTAACTTTGGTTCCTGAAGAATACCATGAATTTTCAGATGTCTTCAGTAAAGGAAAAGCTGATGCCCTGCCTCCTTATCATTCTTATGACTTCAAAATCAACTTGGAGGAGGGTTCAATACCTCCAAGCCAAATGTGCTCTCTTTCTCAGTATATTGGAATCATCCTCACCACTAATGGGCTTCATATGGCCAAAGACAAAGTTCAAACGATTATGGATTGGCCAGAACCCTGAAGAGTAAAAGATGTTCAGTCTTTTTTGGGATTCTGCAATTTCTATTGATGGTTTATTTACAGGTATTCTGACATCATCATTCCACTCACTCAGCTCACCTGAAAAGGCTCCCCTTGGCACTTCAATGAGAAATGCTGAAAAGCTTAACAGCTCTTGAAAAATCAGTTCACAGAAGCACCCATGTTGACTAAATGGGTACCTGATGCCAAAATGATTTTGGAGACAGATGCTTCTGAGTATGCTCTTGCTGCCATAATTTCCTGCCACACAGCCAATGGTGAGGCTCACCCTATCACTTTTCACTCCTGCTCCTTTAATTCCACTGAACTTAATTATGACACTCACAACAAAGAGCTACTCGTGATTTTTGAGGCTTTCAAGCACTGGCATCAATATTTCGAAGGTAGCAGCACCCTGATTGATGTAGTCACCAATCACAAAAATTTGGAGTACTTTGCCACCACGAAAATCCTTCCATGGCACCAAGCACGCTGGTCTGAGTACCTCTCTCAGTTCAACATGGTCATTCAGTTCTGTCCCAGCAGGCTAGGGGTGAAACCTGATGCCTTGACATGACATTGGGATGTTTACCACAAAGGGGGAAATAGCAACTTTGTCCCTGCAAACCCAAGTAACCTTCAACCCATCTTCACTCATGAACAATTATCGGCTTCATTATGTGCTACTTATGTACTTAGCAACTCCAATCAATTATTATGGATGTTGAGAAAATCCACAACAACATTCACTCTTCCTTATCCCAGGATCCCGTTTTGGCCAAACAATTCCCAAATCTTAGTAATCCAAAATGGACTATTGATGAAAGTGGCCTACTTTGGCTCAACAATTGGATATTTGTACCTGATGTCTTAGACCTCAGGCTTAAAGTCCTTCAGTACAAGCATGATCACGTCCTGGCTGGACACTTCAGGTTGAATAAAACCCTAGAAGCTGTTCACCAAGAATATGTTTGGCATAACCTTTGTACCTTTGTTCAGGACTTCTGCGAGTGATGCACCACCTGCAAAAGGTCCAAGGCACCTCGACATAAACCTTACAGGCTCTTAAAGCAATTGCCAGTACCCAAAAGGCCTTGGAACTCCATCTCTATGGACTTCATTGAACACTTGCCTGATTCTTCAGGCCACACTGCACTACTTGTAGTAGTTGATTGGCTTTCTAAACAAGGCATCTTCATACCTACTTCAGATGATATCAAGGCACCTGAACTCACCAAACTTTTCATTATCCACATTTTCTCAAAGCATGGAGTACCAGACATGGTTACTTGTGATCATGGTTCAGAGTTTGTCTCCCATTTCTTCCATTCCCTAGGAATTGCCCTAGATATGAAGATCCACTTCACTTTGGGTTATCACCTGGAAGGTGATGGCCAGACTGAACATCTAAACCAAACTCTGGAACAATATCTTCATATCTTCTGCAACTACCAGCAGGACAACTGGTCGGAAATTCTTGATGAAATTTTGCTTACAGCTGGTACAACAGGTGTTAGCCTGGTTTGGTGATAACTGATAAGTACTACAAAGTATGTACATAGAATATATATATACTTGCTAAATGGGGCTATGCCACACAGCAAGGGGCAGTGAGCAGCGGTGTCCTGAATAGTGGATGTGCGCGATCACACGGAAATCCAACACTCCCCCATGATTGGCATATCCAAAAAGGAAAAAAAAAGTCCATATCCATATTGCTTCCCCATTTTCCATATCCTGCACAAGGTTGCAGCAAATGATGCAAGGCCACTCCAGGGCACTCTGCTGGATCAACAAATGATGCCTCTTCTGACTAACCATGTGGCTCTCTGTGGCACTCAGGATCCTCTGGTAATGGGGGCGTTGCAACTCTCCTAAAATGCAAAATCATCTGAGGCAATTGCTGCCTTATCAGTTGTTTCCTCCTTTTTCTTCTCCTTGCAATTCCTGGAGATGTGTCCCATTTTGCCACAATTATAGCATGTGATTGATTTTGGTCCGGTTTGTCATGCAACCAGGGTGGTGTCATGGGATTCTGGTCAGCCTCACCTTCCTTCTTTGTCAAGTAATGCTCCCGTGACATTGGTCAACACTAATTCTCCTGTTGAGGCTGTGAGTGATGCTGCAATGTTTCCCCATGACTTGTGTAGACTGAATATCAGAACATCAATTATGTCTTCATCAGGAAGTTTGACTTTGATCAATTTAAGTCGTGCTGTGAGATCTGTGATGCCAGTGATGTATTCTGCGATCGGGCATGTGTCATCATGCTGGTGGCCATAAAATTGCCTTTTAAGGGAAAATGCACATCATGCAGCTGTTCTTCTCATAGATTTCGGCAAGTGCCTTCCATGCTGATGGCCCATCACTGCTATCCCAGATGTAGCTATACTGGTTTTGGGAGATTGTTAACCCAATGTAAGTCAATGCCTCCTCAGATTTCTTTTCCCAATCATCTCCACTACTCCAGGTGGCTGGCTTGTCCTTTGTCAGCACATCCCAGCAGCTGGCCCACCTTAACACCATGCTGATCGTGAATTTCCATCATGGTAGTTGTTCCCATCAAGTTTAGGGATGTTACCAAGAAGCAAGTTGATGTTTGACATGATCCAAAAATAAATTGATCGAACGAGTGTGATCAGAAAGCAAAAGAGTGACAGCGCAAAACGACCAACAATTTTGTACCAAGCATGGATCAGTTATGATGAAATTTTGCTTGCAGCTGGTACAATGGGTGTTAGCCCAGTTTGGTGATAACTGATAAGTACTACAAAGTATGTACATAGAATATATATATACTTGCTAAACGGGGCTATGCCACACAGCAAGGGGCAGTGAGCAGCGGTGTCCCGAATAGTGGATGTGTGTGATCACACAGAAATCCAACAATTCTGCCTCACACCAAATTCACCTACAACAATTCCCCTAGTGCTATGACAAGTGTAATGCCTTTCTTTGCTAATAAAGGTTATCACCTGAACATCACCGTATTTCCCAAATGTGAATTAGCCTCTGCCAAAGCACATGAGTACATGGTTGACCTTGATGAACTACATAATGAACTATGCAACCAAATGGCAAAAGCTCAAGTTCGTTACCAAGGACCCACAGATTGCCACAGAGAACCTGCACCTGACTTCCAAGTTGTACAACAAGTTTTTGTCAAAGCTGAAAATATCCAAACTACTAGACCCTCCAAGAAACTTTCAGAAAAGTACCTAGGACCATTTGACATTATAGCCCAACCTGGTACACATTCATTCACACTTTGGCTTCCCAAACACCTTTTGTCATGCTCCGATCTTCTGACATCGCAAAACCCGTGGGATGACTGCAGTAATACTGATAGGAAGGATCATGAGGATTAGTAAACTGAAATAGTAATCAGGTACTACAAGTCCAACTCAGGAAAAATAAGAGAGAACACTGTGGAATATTCTAGGCTTCAGGCAACCCATGTAATCCCTGAGTTATCTTACTCATCTATTAGTAATAGTCATTGTAGACTCTACTAGATTATTGTAGAAACATTTGTACTTAGTATATAAGCTCACACATTAGGTCAAGCTATTCAGTTTGAATATTAATTAGTTAAGCACTACTTGGAATCTTCATCCTCACTTGCCATCTAGTATGGAAACCTGGTGCATAACCCGTGCATTCACATTCAAGTCCAGTAAATCAAAGACAACCCTAATCAAGAGGAAAGGCACAACTTCTTATATGTAAGTTGAAGCCAAGTCTTGTTTGTCCCCCTTCAGAAAACCCGCACATTTCCTGATTCCTCCCTCGCAATAAGCATGACCTTAACAGTATATTCAAACTGCATTTCCCTTGATTACTTTGTTTCAACAAACCTCTATGGCCACCCAAACCCGAACCACTCGAAATTCCCAATGTGCTGGGCTAACCGCCCAACCACGATCCTCTTTGACCCCTGCAAGACATGGTACCACTTTCAGTACCTCCACACATGTAATATCAGCATTTTGACTCATAGGCTCTGGTGCAGAATCTATCAGCAGTTGAAACGCACCAAGACAGCGCAACAACTGCACAGCACCCAAGGTACCAGAAGACATTGACAGAACTAACAATGCTTCCGAATCCTCACCATTAGATTACGTCAAAGGGCCCCAAGATTTCCCTGATGACCCTCCTGACCCAGAGAATGGTGATGGAGGTGACGACGGAGATCCTGATGACCCCGGCAACAATGAACCAGACAATGACCAACAAACTCCCAATGAGAACGAAAGGTTTCTTCAGGTCATGTCTGACCTTGCAGTTGGCATTTGGACACTCCATCAGCCACAATCCGCCCCCAAGCCTGATAAAGTCAAGGTGCGAGAACCTGACACTTTTGATGGCTCTGACCCATGCAAATTGCACAACTTCCTCGTCTCATGTAACCTCCATTTCTGTGATTGACCCCATGTGTTCTTCTCAGATGAGAAAAGAATTCTCTTCATGGTCTCCTACCTCAAGGGAGCAGCAATCAAATGGTTTGAACCCAAATTAATGGACCTGACCAATAGTGCACATTGGATGTGGGACATCCCCACATTCATCAACGAACTTGAAGCCAACTTTGGCCCCCACAACCCCATAGGCAATGCTGAGAAAGCCCTCACTGAACTATCAATGAAGGAACACTCACACATCATCAAGTACAACATTGAGTTTTGGAAACTCACCTCCAAACTTGACTTGATTGGAATGAATCTGTGCTTAGTGCACACTACTTCTGTGGACTTCCACTATGACTATGAACAGAAATCCTTTGTGGTGCCCAAACTTGCCAATTTACATTTGAAGGCACAAGACACCGATGAAATCTATTGGATGATGAAGGATGAAGCCAGTCACAAGTTGAAGCCTTCCAACAAGAAGGACAACAAACCCTCAAACTCAAACTCAAACTCAAACAGCATAAAACCCACAAATGAAGCCTCAGGAAATACTTTGAAACCCAAGCCCACCAATAAGCCAAAGAACTCAAAAGAGAAATTCAAGGATTCCTCAAAGGTAGCGCCAATACCTCGAAGGCAGCACAATTCCCATTGATGTGGTTACTGACCACAAAAACCTGGAATATTTCACTACCACAAAGTTACTCACTCAATGCCAAGCCTGCTGGTCTGAATACCTTTTGCAGTTCAATATGGTTATTTTCTTCCATCCTGGGAAGCTAGGAGCAAAATCCGATGCTCTAACTAGATGATGGGACATCTACCACAAAGGGGGAAATAGCGACTTCGCCACAGCAAACCCAAGCAATATGCACCCTATATTCACCAATGAGCAACTCACCACCTCATTACAGGCAACTTATTTTGCCACACCAATCCTTCGTACCACAGTGATTATGGATATTGAACTACTCCAAAACACCATCCGAGAATCTTACTCCCTTACCCCATGTCTGCTGCACACTTCCAATCCCAAGTGGACCATTGATAGAAATGGTTTA
>QLOK01007196.1:0-16717 GCA_003313805.1 Tricholoma flavovirens
GGGGGGAGGGTAATATTAGTGAAGGGAGTGTAAGTCTGCCCCAACACAGACTCATGACATCTACCAACACTGAGACCTGCATACACTCGCCAACACTCGCCTGCAGTCACGCACCATCAAAATGCTGACATAACACATCACTGATGCCCTCACCTGCAGTTGCCTTCACTTGCACATATCTATACAACAACAATGACACTCACTCATTTCTCAACAACACATGAAAGAGAGGTGCCACAAACCTTTCTGATACTTACCTGTGCTGGCCTGTGGACACAAAATCATGTGATCTCCCTCAACACTTACCACTGATGATGACAATGATTCCACACTTTGCACACATGCACATCAGTTCTGATATTGCTCATGAATCTATAGGGGGTTTGCTTAAGCAATCTAAGATCTAGGTGCATGGCTTGCTTAAGTATAAGTTGGCTTAAGCACTTCCTGCCTGTAGTATTGTACACACAGAAATAATAATTGAACACCCTGCTTAAGCACCATGAGCTCATGTCCTCTCAACCATCCTGCTCAAGCACTGTCACTCCTCAAGCATGATCCTGCTCAAGCACTGTCCCTGCTCAAGCACTGTCCCTGCTCAAGCACTGTCCCTGCTCAAGCACTGTTCCTGCTCAAGCACTGTTCCCACTCAGGCATCGTTCCAGCTGAAGCACCTCCAATCTCAAAACAGGGATAGTTACTTACCAAGCTATGAAAATCTTTTGAACCTCTAACCTCCAGCAACTGAATTGTGCTTAAGTCAACAATCATGATTGAAATAACAACATACAAGGCTAGTAACATAGACAACTTAACCATCAACCTCGTTTCCATCAGCATCAACATAAACATAACCCTTTCTGTGGATATTGTCAGTTGTCATCAGAAAAGGATGAAGGATGTGGTGCTCATGCTCTCTTTTGATGCTTACCAACATTGTCAGAAGTGTCAGCATTACCCACAGCCTGCCGTTTAAATCCGACTGGGGAAGGCACTCTCAGAGTGCTGCTGGTGTTCTTGGTAGCCCCAGTATTTGTTTTATGTTGTGATCGTGGCTTCTGTGCAGTGGATCGTGTACTGCCAGAGGTTGCTGACTTGGTGTTGGTCTTTGGTTTTGATGCCATTTGGACCTGCCACTTCCTGCTTTCTGTCAAAAGTAACCCTGTGTTGACAGCTTGTGGATCTTCTGTAGCAGCAATGCTACTCATTTGCAGCTGAGGCATAGTAGAAGGCGCAGCCATGGTACCAATATCTGAAGTGGCTTTGAGTGTTGTAGAAGGTGCAGCTGCAGTACCAATATCAATTTCTGGGGTTGACTGAGTTACTATGCTAGACTTTGATGCTCCATCAACTGACTTTCCTCTGGCCTTCTCGCTGTCACTAGATTTGTACTGGGCATCCTTTGGGATCACAGACATATCAGTTGGTGTGTTGATATCTTTCTGTGGTGCTTCAACATCAGACTGGTGGTTGGTATTGGTTGGCCTTTCAGTTACATCAGGCATCAATGAGGGCTGTTCCATTCCGATTTGATGCAGGATAGTTTCCTTGGAATGGAATGTGAAAGGATGGGGGGAGGTTGAAAGATAATCAACAAGCACATAAAGATCAGGAATAGACATGGATTGCAGTGTGTTCAGCTTGACAGGAAGCAAAAAGATTACACTGTCGTAATAGAGCAATGGATCAGCAGATATATCATCCCACAGAATCTTGGGCATTGCTTTCTCACATGGCCAGATGTGTTCTGGAACCAAAATTGAATACGATAGCTTGACAATTGTCAGTTGAAGTCAACATACCCCATAACATTGAGAAATATCAGAAGCAATAAGAGAATATTCAAGCCTGGGAAGAGTGGTAATCCAGTCGAGTCGCATGGAATGGGATACTTGGAATCTAAGTCTTTGCTGTCATTGGCTGTTAGAGCAATAAGTCTCATCAATCATATGAGCATAAATAAAAACTTACTTGGCAATACATGATCAGCGTATGTCACCCATGGGACCTCAATTTGAGTTTTGAAGTCATCAGTGAAGTCTTTCATGTCACACTTGTTATGAGTCGAATGAGCAGAAATTCTACAAAGTTGGAATCAGTACCATCGTAACCTTCAAAAGTATCAAACATACACTCCACTGTTAACATTGCCCACCCCATCTCAGAACACAAAGAGAAGCATCATTTCTCCACCACCAAGCTTGCCATCCTGGCACATTCTTTTCATCTCTTTCCACATCGCAGGCATGAACTGTTCCTGATTCCTAATTATCTGAGTGAGTATATGCCAAGTGAACAAGTTGGCACTTTACAAGTAAATGTTGCTCGCATTCTCCTTTGCCTGGTTGTTATAATTCTCTCGCTCGCTCTCATCCAAACCCTCCCACTTCTCTCGCAATACTGCTTGATAATGACCAACATGGTTATCGCATGGTGAACACTTGTGATGCTGAGTTGACATTTTTCTTGTGAGCTTCCTCAAATAGTTGACACCCAGTGATGTCTTCAAACAGCTTCAAAGATGTTGATTCGGTTGCCATGCTTTTCATGCTGCTGAGGCTGCGCTTTGGTTTCATTGTTGTAAACTGATTTGTGAACTTTTTGATGATGTGCTAGCCAGGTATCAGCAATCAAATTCAAATAGATTTGTTCTAGATACCTCCCACCATTCTCCCATATTGACATCCTCTGACAGTTTGTTCTTGAAAAGAGGGGATTCCAGAATCTCTTCAGCCTTTGCCTGCTTGTATGTCATTAGCTTTCCGGCCTTGGACTTCTTGCTGGTGAAATCGGGGTCCACTTTGTGGACTTCAGCTTCGAAATCAGGCATATATAAGCTGATGTGTGCATCTTGTAGGGTTGTGAAAGGAGATGAAGGCATAGCGTAGGGGGGAGCAGACAAGTGTGATGAAGAGCTTGTTGACTTCCCAAACCATACATTACATTAGGTGCCACTTGGGGCCACCATTGGTCAAAATCTATTGCACAGCATAGCTTGAAGGAATTAACTGTCAAACAATGGGACATCAGGAACATATTTTATGGCATGGTCCAAGGGAATTACCTTTGAACAATGGGTCATCTAAGCTCTGTATACTTCACAACCTGTGGATCCTTACCAGAATCATAAGCGATATATGGATGCAAAACTGATCATCAAGGTTCAACGGTCAATTCCATAGTCTCAAAGTTTATTATTAAATCTTAATCGTTTTATTTAGTGTTTTAAGGTCCGGTCTGGTTCAGTTTTTTGACCCTACGATGGGTAGACCGTAACCGTAACCGGTCTAGGACCGACCAAGATATTGGGGGGACCTAACCGGACCGACTAAGACCGGTCTTTTGCGGTTAATAGACCGAAAAAAGACCGGTTAAGACCGGTTTTTGTCATGAAATTTGTCATATTATATAACCTATATGTATCTCAACAAATATTACCCGGAACATTAACCGTTAAATCAGAAGATACACATTGTAACCCCCTGGGGTGTGATCCAATTTTTAAGAGATTCTGTCAAGATTTGACTGAGATATGGCCAAAACAAAAGTGCATTGTATTAGTTTGCAGTTTGTGGTTGCAGTTTGCGGTATGTAGTTACAACTTGTCTGGGCTGTTAAATGAATAAAATATACATAGTACAGATGTTTATGTGTGTTATTGTGATGTAATTGATGATGTCTAACTGTACCCCACATTTTGTAGCACAAGTTATAAGCAATGTTATTCTGATCATGAAAAATAATGGTATTGAAAATGTATTTGGTTATATCTTTCTCAGTTCTTGACCATTTTGGATGAACCAAGGGTCAAATTCAAGGCAATAAGCAGGGCAATTACCTAGACCATGTATATACATATATTCTAAGGTATTTAGGGCCCCTCGCAGGCAAGCGGCCTGCGAGCAAGCACATACAGTAGCTCACGTGACCAATAACCGGTTAAGACTGGTTTAGAACGGTTTTTTTGCGGTTAACGATGTTTTCAAATTTGAAAGACCTTAACCTTAACTGCTAAAGACCAGCCCTTAACCGTAACCACTGGTCCGGTTAATATTGGTCCAGTTAGGTTCAGTTAACGGTCTTTTTTTCGGTCCTATAGACCGGACCTTTAAACACTAGTTACTTGGTGGTCTGGACCCACATGATGCCAAGGGTGACATCAACATTGCCAGGTATGACCATGATAATCTCCAGTCTGCTTCCTGGTCATTTAAAACTCACCTTGTGCAATTTAGCTATCATGCCAGCAAGACAGTGTTTGGTAACCAATCCCCAGCTGCACATGGGGACTTTGAACAGGTTTTTGTTGCACCATTCACTGATTAATTAACCTCTATTGTGAGTCACAAAAACAGCAAGGACTGTGTCAAAAACTTATGAAAACCCATATGTAGCTGAGACAACTTGTCAAAAATGATCCTTGGAATATGCCAGGCATTGTAAAAAAGAGGGGTTTGAGGCAACTGCAGCGCAGTCCGAAAACAAGGGGGTGGAACATAATGTATTTGTTGAGGGTATGAGCACTTTGTCCATAGAAACCCTGCTTCTCCCTCACATCACTGCAGTACCTTCAGTGAATGGGTCATGTGTTCCTGCCACCCCCTCAGTCCTTCCCCTCCATCTGTTCAGGTTCAAGCCTCAGTGGTGGTGCTATCCACATTATCTCCCTTTGATTCCACCATCACTCCAGCTGTCTCATCTGTGATGGCTACACCTATTTCTTCAGCTCCCACCACATCCTATGCTCCAGCAGCATCAGTCACTCCCAATGCTGGTGATCCAAATTGCTTCAGTGATGTGGCACACTGATAGTGGTGACACCTTTGATTTCACAGCCTGTGATTTTGGGGTTAGCAGTGTCAGTGCCAATATGACAGGGCTTCCAGGCATGGCTCCAAGCATCCAACATTCATTCTTAGACATGCTTAATTTGTGGGATGTGAGAACAGATGCAGTGTCTAATGTAGATATGTTGACAGGCCACTAGGACTGCTGGCTATTCCATTCACCTCCTTTTCAATGTCTTTGTCCAACTCTGCCCCATCACACAATGAACCATTACTGTTTCCCCCTGCTGCATCATCTGCTTCTTTGCTGCTTCCCACACATGCCACTTCCTCCACACCAGACAACTATGGCCAGTTTGGGTTTCCCACCATTGCCTCTGCTTTGGTAATATTCCATACTCAGCAACCATTTCCCACCCACATCACTCCAGTGAGTCCAGTCAATGTCCCTTGCTCTTCAGATTCTTCATCTAACATTCCAGCACTTCATGCACATGTTCATATTTTGACTCCAGCAGAAGTACCTTCCACCTTACAAACAACAATTTCACCTGGTGCTATAGTAATCCTTTGTACACCCACTGATTCTGATTTGATGTGCACTTCTCCCACATTGGCTTCACCATTCACCCTGCAAAGTGATGCACCACAATCAGATCACTCTAGTGCAAAGTTAAACCCTGCAGCTCTAATTTCACACTGTTCTGCTTGCACTGTTATACCATCAACCCATGCCAAGAAAATGAACCAAATTGGGTCAATGACCATTGTGGGAAAGGAAAACCAGGTAGCTCAGAACAGCTGGCCTGCATGGCTGACAGCTGCTTATGCCCATCTCACTACTCATGATCTCAGTGCAGAGTGGGATGACTGCATATGGGTATGGGTTTGATTTGAAGCATCTGTCAAGTATGGTCAGAAGTCTAAGGTACAATTGACTATGTTACAGTTTTCCTTTTCTTTCTATCTCAATTACATCATTGTCATGACTCATACTTTTACACTGCATTGACTCTGAGACACTTCTCCTTTTTAGGTTACATTTCTGATTCCCCTTGATCCTGATGTGATACATCTCTTACCTGTTTCACACAGCCTTGACCCCTGTCTCAGCCCCTTGATACTTATCTGTGCTCATCCCTGAATATGTTTCACTTTGACAGACACTTGACAGATATGTGTTTCATACTCCTGTTTCATATTGACAGATACATGTTTCATACAGCTATTGACAGACATCTACCTCGGGTAGCATAGCTGTGGACTCTTATCTACCAATAGGGTGACACCTTCCTTATTTAGCTGTTGGTAGAATACTTGTATATAAACAGCAGTTATAGCTCAGCTAGGTCCTCAGCTTGACCTAGGCAATCTACAGCCTTAACTCCTACTCAGTGATGACTAAGCTCTAGCCCTGACAAGGAAGCCCCTTGTACAGGTATTCTTGATGCAAACTAGCCTTGCCAAGGAAGCACCTTGAGCAAGTATCCTGAACCCTTGACTGTGCAAAAGCCTCGCACATGATCTTGACACACGAAAGCCTTGTGTGTCATTGAACTTGATTAGTAGTTGAGGCTTCGCCTTACAGACTGCATGTTTTATCACCTGTTATTGATTTAATGAAGGGACAAGCAGAGGCCAGCAGGGTGGGGGAAGTGGATCACTAAAACCTTGAAGGGGGTCTGGCCATATTCATCAACACCAGCTATTGGGGATCCCTTAGAATTTGGGATAGTTGTTGTGAAGTGGTGGCATTCAATTCAACCAACTTTTCATTGTGGAGATGCTCTCTCTCCCATTGCAATCTATGATGTACATGAGCTGGGTGATGTATGGGCTGGACTGCAGAAGGGGGGTCCAAATGGTCTTGTCTCTTTGCTGACACTGCTTGTGTGTAAGGCAAGGCAGGGGTAGGGGTTTGGAAGTTCATACCCTTGCATACCCCTGAATCCTTACTAAGGGTACAGGGGTATGCCAGGGGTATGCGGATGTAAGCATATCATTTGATTTTTTCAGCTTCAAAGACTCATATTCAAGATTTTCATCAATTAAATTCAGATTTTGGGATTGTCCAACATGATAATGGCTTTCATATGTTAACAAGATAGATTAATATATGATATTAATAGTAAATACAATAGTTATCAACACTTTTCAAACAAATTTTGCTCTAAATATGTTGATTTTGTGCCAAACCCTTGTACCCTTGACAAACCCTCCCATACCCTTGGCAACCCTTATATGTTTCCATACCCTTACCCCTAATGGTAGGATGTTCAGGGGTAGGGGTAAGGGTATGAGATTTTACACCCAGGGGTAACCCTGCCTTGCCCTACTTGTATGGTGGGGACCAGGGGGGTCAGCACATTGATAACACACCCAGTGGCAAGAGTCAAGCCTCTCATTGTGGAAATCAACAATCATGGATGTAACTTGCTGTATGGAAAAGATGGTTGAGACTCCCTGGTAGTGGGATTTACATCCATAGCATTTGATGCATGCTGACTAATATTTGACTGATTAGGAAGTTTCACTGCCATGGCCAATGGCTGTGCCTTCATCTCGTGTATGATCTTCAGCAGCAAACATTCGAGGAATTGAGGAGGAAATTTGTGGAAGGTCCTGTATTAGTACCAGTAGATTTTACCCGACCGCTAAGGGTAGAATCTGATGCATCCGATTATGCTACCAGCACGGTATTATCTATGCTATGCAAAGATGAGAAATGGCATCCATGTGCATTTCTATCTAAGGGGTTGAATGATGTAGAAAGAAGTCCATGATAAAGAGATGTTAGGAATAATCTGAGAATTGGAGGCATGGAGACATTATTTGGAAGGGGCAAAACATGAATTGGAAATTTGGACAGATCACTCAAATCTCCAATACTTCATGTCTGCCAAAAAATTAAATTGCCGACAAGCATATTGGGCATTACTTTTATCATGCTTCAATTTCCACTTAATTCACAAACTGGGAAGCTTGTTGAAAAAAGCTGACACATTATCATGGAGACCCAATCATAAAAAGGGGGTGGAGAATGATAACAAGGATATTACCTTGTTGAAGCCTGAATATTTCTGTATATGTGCGATGCACCAAGGTCAACTATTAATAGATGGTTCCAAAAAAGAAATGCTATCTAAAATTTGGAACTGTACTGATATGGATGAGGAAGGAATAAAGGCTGTAAAAGAGATGAGAAGAAGACTATTAAAGGAGAAGAGTGGTGTGAAGAACAAGGGTTAATATTGTTCAGAGGAAAGGTGTATGTACTGAAGGACATTGAGTTGCGAAAGGAAATTGTCTGATTACATCATAATACTTCCATATCTGGACACCCAGGCAGATGGAAAACCCCAGAGTTAGTGATGAGGAATTATTGGTGGCCAGGAATTTCTAAATTTGTACAGAATTATGTGGAGGGTTGTGATACTTGTCAACATGGCAAATCCTATCTGGAAATTCCAGCTGGGAAATTAATGCCAAATCTGATCCCAACAGGACCCTGGATTGATATCTTGGTAGATTTCATTACTGGACTTCCTGAGTCACAAGGCTATGATTCTATTTTAGTAGTATGTGATCACTTCACCAAACAAGTCCATATTATTCCTACAATCCAGGAAATGAGTTCCTGAGGCTTGGCGCACCTATATCGCGATCACATGTGGAAATTACATGGATTACCAAATACAGTTATTTCTGAGCACGGACCCCAATTTGCAGCTGCATTCATGAAGGAACTAAATACAACCTTGGGTATTCAAACCAAATTATCTACAGCATATCATCCCCAAACTGATGGGCAGACAGAGCAAATGAACCAGGAGTTAGAGCAATATTTGAGGTTGTTTGTCGATCATCACCAAACTGATTGGCCAGAGTGGCTGGCAATCACTGAATTCTCATACAATAATAAATTCCAGTCGTCTACTCAGGTATCACCCTTTTATGCTAATTATGGGTATAACCCTTGTATGGGATTTGAACCAAGAAGGAATGTGAAAGTACAAGTGGTGGAAGATTTTGTACAGCAGATTAAAAATGTAAAAATCGAGACAGAAGCAGCATTATCTAAGGCACATGATGATATGAAGCACTATGCCAATTGCTCGTGCACAGATGCTCCCAAGTACCAAATTGGAGACAGAGTATGGCTTAGTACCAAGGATTTACATATGACATGCCCATCTAGGAAATTGATGGAGAAACATATTGGTCCCTATCCTATTTCTAAAATTATCTCGCCTAATGGGGTAGAGCTAAAATTGCCATCATCACTCAAAATTGATGTGCCAATTAATGTCTCTCGCTTACGACCCTACAAACCACCTATTATACCAGGACAACAAATTACTCCACAACCACTTATTGAAGTCAAAGGTGAACCTGAATTTATAGTTGAAGAAATTCTTGATTCACGGCTGTGTCATAACAAACTCAAATTCTTGGTAAAATGGGAAGGCTATACAGATCAAAATAACTCCTGGGAACCCAAGGATAATTGTAGAAATGCATGAGATGCTATACGTCATTTTTACACTAAATATCCTAATGCACCATGAAGAATAGCACAAGTGGAGTATGAAAATTTGAAATTCCAACCATATCACAATTTCATGGCACCTGATTATCACATGATCTCTTGCCTGGAAGTCGAAGAATAAAAAGGGGGTAATGTTAGAAAACATGCACAGTTACCTATCATAATTTTTCTTATTTTTTCGCAATAGTATTACACCAAAGAAACATTAAAATTATCAATGAACGTGACTGTGAGATGGATAATTCTCATGTGCCCTATATTTAGAATATGTACACAACTGTATGCTCACATTGTACAACAGTTGTAACTTAGTATATAAACCAATAAATACTAAGAGACACATTAGTTGTGTTCTCTTAGGATTCCCACCATCACATTGTGTGCAGAAATGCTTTTGTCAACCAACCATTCTATTATTACCACATC
The DNA here is from genome assembly GCA_003313805.1 of Tricholoma flavovirens. Classification (NCBI taxonomy): domain Eukaryota; kingdom Fungi; phylum Basidiomycota; class Agaricomycetes; order Agaricales; family Tricholomataceae; genus Tricholoma; species Tricholoma flavovirens. The sequence goes on from QLOK01007196.1 coordinate 9,763, forward strand.
ACATCAAACTTTGATCCCCCTTTCTATATTCATCACGTCTTCTTGTAGAGCCCACATGAAGATCCTAGTGTGGATTTGGTGTTGCCCTGACAGTTGTGTACATATTCTAAATATAGGGCACATGAGAATTATCCATCTCACGGTCGTGTTCATTGATAATTTCATGTTTTCTGGCATAATACTATTGCGAAAAAATAAGAAAAATAATGATAGGTAACTGTCCACGTTTCCTAACAATTACCCTCAGGCAAGTTTTTTTATGTTTGATTCTTATTTCTCTTTTGACCAACCTACATCTTTATTAATTATAAGTTATACTTATGTTACAACAATACAACAACTGACAACCCAGCCATATACCACCACTTCTGTGAGCAGGGTCACAGGGTGGTTGAGTGGGGTGATGGGATAATGAGGGAATGACATGATGTGTTCTCTCAGAGTCAACAGCTCCTTTCATACACCAGAAACCACCTTTCTGCATCCTCCATCTGGTCCATATTATGTTTTGTGAATTGGAGTCAGAAGGACCTTGTTCATATGCCAGATCTCATTGAGGCTGTGGATCCTAAAGGGAAGGGGAAGAAGTGACCATTGGATGAGAGCTCAAGTGTTGAAATGTTATAATCTTGCTGATATGTGTAGTGCCTTGCTATGGTTTGCTAGTTGTATACTCTTGTCTGTGCAACAGGTAGTTGTCTTTTGTGCAATGTCATCTGTCAACACCATGGTCTCATGCTGTTGTGTCAATGGTATACTGCAGTGTGTTGACACCACAGTCTGTATATAGTACATGTGGGTTTGACCTGTACCTTTGGGTGTGGTGTATGTAAGGGTATGGTGTGAGAGGTTACAGGTATGGTGTTGGTGATGAGACCCTCAGTGTGACCCATGCTACACCCTAGAAGTGGGCCACCTGCCCTGAAACATGGAAAATCACAAAGATGATGGAAGTTCTTGCAAATCAGAGAAAGCCCTAGCCTGTATGAACAAATTCCATAGTATCCAACTCCCTGAGATTCTATGTTGAACACTAGTTATGGGGAAAACCAGAACCAGTGGGCCAGATAATACCAATTTCATCAATTTTACCCCAAATAGCTCTGGGTCTGGAAAGATCTCATCAGTGTGCTATTTTGACATTACAGGAGTGAAGATAAGTACATTGGCCACTTAGTTGACCCTCCAGATGGATCAATATTCTCTTAGTTCAGCTTTAAACATTGGGTGGCCCATTACTCTAGGTGGCCCACTTCCTGAACCTTGACAGTAATACAGCATACCATTGCACTGCAGATAAACTAGAATAGGTTGTGTTTAAAATAGCATGGCTAAACAGTTGACATGGTATGTATGGTGGTGTATTGTGGTGCATGGGAGGGGTGGTGCATGGGAGGGGTGGTGCATGGGAGGGGTGGTGCATGGGAGGGGTGGTGCATGGGAGGGGGTGCTAGTGGTGTTCTGGCCTGACTGGAAGCTGTGGCTTTGGCTTCCTCAAATCTCAGGCCAGGCCAAAGCCACCACTCACGGCTTGGCTCTGGCTTGGCTTGGCCCAGGCCGCAGCTTTTGTATGGTGAAACAAATTTCATATACAGACAATTTGAAGACTACAAATATCATAAACACATGCATGGTACTACTGTATAGTACATAAGAGACAAAGGGAATAGATAGTAGAAGAACATAACATTGAGTTTGCAAGAGGGGATCCGTCGAAGTCATCCACCATATGTTTTTCCACCTTTGTTGATATCCCCATCCCCATCAGTTATGGTTCCCAATTATCCATTCCTCATCCTGGTGTTGCTCACAGCTGGTAACGGCAGCGGATGTGATCTTGGCATTGTTTGTGAATTGCGATTGAAAGCTCCTTTGAATATAGGAGCTGACAACAACAACAACATGTTGTTGTCATCATTGGGGCTGGGTAGGATCCACCATTGCCATAACAGGTGAAGTGGGGAGTGGCAGTGGTGCTCTCTGCACCCAGTGACTGGAAGATGAACCACCCTGTGGCCAGTGGCTTGCAGCAGTGCGTGGACACAGTGGCACATAGGCCACTTGTGTTAGCAGATACATAAAACAAAGGAAAGAAGAAAAACATACCCAGGGCCCAAACATGTCATTTGGAGCCCCATTGTTCACTTGTTCCCCACATCCTCCCATCTCACTGCCCTCTCATCTCACTCATCGCCCCTGCTGTGTCTTGGCATTTTGCAGTGGTTGGCATATCCATCTCCTCAGGTGATCTCGCCCTCATCTAGGTGGCTGGGTGTGGTGGTTTCTGTCATCGAAATCATAGTAACCTGGTGTAAAACAGTTTGAGTAAAACAAGAAAAAGCCAAATGAATGAAACAAAAAAACAGATGAAAAAGAAACAAACAGGGAGGGGGCACATGCCCCTCCTCACCGTTGCTCGTGGCTCTCATTTTCACTGTTGGTGGCTTTCGTCATAACAAGGATGGACTGAAAAACAACTGAAAGAAGGGCCTAAGCACCCCTCCTTGTGGTTCCTCATGGTCTCTGTGGTAAGCATCACACCTACTGTTGTGGTTGTCTTTGTTGTTGTCATACATGGTGCAGAGAGGGGTAGTGTGTGTGAACCACCACATGGCTCGGTGAGTGATGCCAGTGCGCCATCGTCGTTGATTGCAAAAAATACATCACAAGTCATCGTGAACAGTGGTTGTTTCAAAGTTGAAGAAAATTTCATGCATGGATGCACACCAAAATCAGTCTCCTTTCAGTAAATATCAGTCATTGAAAAGCCACAGCCTGATGGCCTGGCTTTGGCTTTTCAAACACACAAGCTGGGCCAAAGCCACTAGGAAGCCATCATCATGGCCCAGCTTGGCTTGGCCTATTTGGGCCTGGATTGGCCTGGCTCGCGGCCTGAGGCCAGGCCAAGCACACCACTAGCCACCATGGTGCATGGGAGGGGTGGTGCATAGGATGGTGCATAGGATGAGGGGTGATTCATTGCAGGGTAGTGCATTCTAGAGGAGGTACTAGTTGATTGTTGTAATAACAATCATTTTTGCATCATTCTGCCACCAGCTGATGGAAGCATGTCTCTTGGCTTTTTTGAAATTGTATACTAAGCTTTGAGTTGGGCATACTATAGTGGACATAGTATCAATAATGCAAAAATCCTGTCACGTAAATTCTGTTATCAATGTCAGCACATCATACAAATTCCGTTTCAGGCTTCCTTTTTCCGAACTTTAATTGCATAAATGGAATTTTGGTAGACCTGATGTGGACTTGGACATATACATATAACAAAGGACTGTCATGTGAACTTAGTAAGACCAGGTTCGATTCCTTCAATTTTACAACTCTATTATAATGATTGTCATCAGTTATCCACTATCAGTAAGCTCCTTGATAATAAAGAGGTCATCTAATTGCCCATAAGATTGATGATATAAATGAAGGACTCAGATCTGGAGAACCGAGCACTGAGTCTGGATTTGAATCTAGTTAGAGATTTCATTGGGAAATGTGAAATTTTACTATACGTACATGTGTCACAAAACTAGCACCAAGCCTCCCACTCATGTATCTCGGTTGTCTTCACCTGCACATCTGGGGTCTGAATTATACAATTCAAGTGTCTGTTCAAACTCCAATAAAACTCCCTTCTCCTGGGTCCTAAAGGCATGACAGACTCCCAGCAATTATGACTTGGGTGTCATGTGCTTGCATATGACAAAAAGCAAAGCAATTTGTATGCTGACTGTCTATAAGCCTGAGGTTGTGAGTATAATTACCACAATTCATAGGTTTTTCTGGTGGCTAGAAATCCTGGGGGGCACTCCTGGGCCCTGGCGCACCATAGCAGGCAATGGTATCAGCTGGCATTAGCAACAATTATGTATGAAAATCAAAATATCCATAATCTGAGCAGAGAAGCTCTCGGACTCAAATGATGATTGACATTGCAATATCAATGGCTGATCAAAAATGAATCAGTTTGCTGATCTTGAAGCAGCAGGTAGCGATTCATCAGCAAACCACAGGGTTTGATGGTAGCGGGTTGTAGTAAGCGATAAATATGTAGATTGGTGTAGCATGTGGTAGATTACTGTTGATAATACTCAACCAGGAAACCCACAACAAAACCCTACAAAAGGCTTCGTATGGTATACATAACACAGGTCAGAGGAAGGTAGCGAGGTGGTACTGTACTTCAGGACCTAGGACAAGGTTGGGGGACTCGATAGCAAGGGAATGCGAGGAATAACAAGTGGTGTTCAATGAAATATCGATTGTTCAATCAAATATAGAGTGTTCAATCAAATATTGAGCTCGATCGGGCTACAGAAATGGGATTGATGAGAGGAGAGACGATGGGATTGAAAGCGAGGGGAATACAACAACCGCAAGGAATAGGCAAGGGACTAGGGGCTCGATATGGAGGTTCAATAAAATATCGAGCTAGTTCATGATGATATCACAAAACTTTGAACTAGAATGAAATACTTGGACTCAAGAGTATGGCCTCTTGAATCAGACGACTGGGATTATAATGCAATGGGATTCTCTTTGAAACAGTACATAATACAAAGTATATATGACATATGAAAAGTAGTCCTAAAAAGGAAAGTGTCCATGTGTTGAACATGAGGTGGGCTGTAATGATCAAAAGGGGCTAATAACTTCGGGTAAATAACGAATTGATGTGAAAAGGAGGTAAACGAAGTGAAATCAAAAGGTACAAACTTGTGTTCCCTTTAAGGAGTTTGAAATATCTGAAAATACTTCTCATGTCCTTCAAATAACAATCTTATCTATTGTTCTCCATGTGATAGGCTTGTCAAATGATGTTGCGAGGTGTGGGGGTGCGATACGAGTGTCCTATGATGAGATAATGGCCGCTGAGGTGCATGAAGTATGTTCGAAGTTTGTTCGAAGATTTTTGAGGTTGTTCGAAGTTCGAGATTGATCAACGATGTTCAGGATGTTCACAGATGTTCATAGATCGTTTGGATAGACTCTATAGATGTGAGAAAGCTCTTCCAAAGGGGTTCAAAGAGGTTCGAAGAAGATCATCAAAGTTCGAGCTCATTCTAAATAGTTCGAAAAGTTCAAGACCTTGATATGTTTGTTTGAGCTCGATTGAACGTTCAAAACGTGATTGATATTTGTTGAATGATGGTCAGAGATGGTTGTACAACATGTGTGTGCTCCTGTGAATGTTCGATGTCGGGTACAAAGACTTATGATGGCTCGATATCACTCTATATTGCTCGAGAATGCGTTCGAAGATTGATCTAACTGTTCATAGATGTTCCTATGTGCAATGCGAAAACTATAGGGTGTTTTCTGAGTACCAGATGCGAGGTGGTCTTATCACCATAGATAGCTGTAGCTCATGGGTCAAGTTCTGGTAGTGGGTAGTAGCTGTAGTAGTGGTTGGTAGAACCACAGTGAGACTGAATGCTATTCACCCAGCAGATTCTTTGCAACACGTGATTTTCAGGAAATGCTGATACAGGACATTATCATGAGTACTTTACAACTTATTATGATAGAAATATACATTAAACTAACCCCCTCCTGTTCATGCGAGGGGGGCATGTCCTAACTGATAAAAATTTGGCCCCTCTCATGTCATGAGGGGCCGTGAAACTAATTAAATAAAAATAAAACCCCCTCAACAAGATACACAAGGGGGTTCTGCTGCCCTGGGTGTGGTCATAGGCCATCCCCATCTTCTGCCTCCTCACTGTTGTCCATCCCCCATCCTTGCTGTCTCCCATGTGCCAAGGTGTGTTGTTGGTGGTAGTTCCCCTGTGCATGGGCCTGTCACCATGGGGGTCCTCATCTTTGTGGTCCCTGTTGTGCCTCTTCTGCTGTTGCTCTTCTTGTCCTTGCCATTGAACCTGGGTCCTTTGTCATTGTTGCAGGGTTCTGGGTGTTCGTTGTTGGTGTCTGGTACTGGTGCTGGTTTCTGTTGTAGTTGTAGGGTGGTTGTGCATGTGTAGTCATGGTTGTGTTTATTCCCTGTCATGCTAGTCCTGGTGCTCACTGTGTCATTGGCTGCTAGCACTTGCAAACCACCATGGAGCAGTGGCTCACAGGGCTTGGGATCGGTGCTGGGCTGTTCCTTGTCATAGTGGGGCCCTGGTGCTTGTTTTTGTTGGGCATCATTACAACATGTAAACAACATCTATTGATCATCATTTGGGCCTGTTTAGTGTGTGTGGGTCATCTGCAGTCTCAGGTGTTGTTCTCCAGCATGGTGGCGAGTGTGGGAGTCAGGGCTGTGGGTGTTTACGAAGCAGTGGTGGAGGGATGGTGATACATACATAGGTGAACTTTGAACATTTGAAATTTGAACATTTGAACCCAGTGTGCACAAATGCCCTGTCGGCACTTTCTGAAAATCACATGTTGCGAAGAAACTGCTGGGTAAATAGCATTCAGTCATAGTGAGCCATAGAATGTAGCAAGTTGTAGTTGTAATACTGTCATTTGCCCATCTACTAGCCTGAAGTGTACCTCCTGTGACTCCCCTTATAAGACCTATAGTAATAATAGAACGAAGAACACCATCCTAGAAACAATTCAGCACATTAAATAGTTCTTTATCAAAGTACTTATTCAACCACAAATCTGAACTGTGCTTGAGGCTTGTCTCTTTCGTCAGGCGGTTGTCAGCAACAGTTCCAAAATGTGGTACCAAATTCAAGAGAGCTCTAACATGTCTGAGAGGGATGACATTGCCAAGGAGAGATCCATTACTCTGCCATGCCTGCTTCAGGAGATGCATTCCTGTTGATGGCTCCACATGTGGACCGTTAGACAGCATTGGACTTTGAGGAGCTGGCTGGGGGACAAAGTCAAAGTGCTGAGCATAGGCAAGTAAGAAATCTGTGGGTGCATGGGTTGGGAATCTTCTGTGGGGAATGATATGAAAGAAAGATCATCTGTATTTGTGCAACATGAT
>QLOK01007196.1:16816-41567 GCA_003313805.1 Tricholoma flavovirens
AGCGCTTGATCCCAACAAAGATCATCTGTATTTGTGCAACATGATGCCCTGGAGTATGTTATCAATCTGTGTGCAATGACATTACATCATAACATACCTTTGAGCCCGCTAGCTGGCCAAACTTTACTTTGATCATGATTGACAAGAACAATGTCAGAGTGGCCAAAAGTCCAGGGCCTCAGAGGTGGGGATGCATTCACTGTTTGAGAAGGTAAAATGTCATGGGGTGCATGGTAAGCACGAGATTGTAAGTGAACTTTTGTCCAGATCTGAAGATCATTAAATGGCAACTGATCATTCACATTAGCCATTCTATGACCACCTATGATGATATATGGATTCCTGCTGGCCATCCTGGAGAGGAATTCCGCCAAAGCAGCATGTAAATCTTCCAAATTAAATTTTGTAGCTGCATCTCCAATAGACATCTTGTTACAATTTCCTTTTATGTGTACTTATTTGATACTGATCTGTGCTCATCCCTGATATGTTTCACTTTGAAAGACACTTGACAGATACACATTTCATACTCCTGTTTCATACAGCTATTGACAGACATCTACCTTGGGTATCATAGCTGTGGACTCTTATCTACCTATAGGGTGACGCCTTCCTTATTTAGCTATTTGTAGAATACTTGTATATAAACAGTAGTTATAGCTCAACTAGGTCCTCAGCTTGACCTAGGCAATCCACAGCCTTGACTCCTGCTCAGTGATGACTAAGCTCTAGCCCTGACAAGGAAGCCCCTTGTACAGGTATTCTTGACATGAACTAGCCTTGCCAAGGAAGCACCTTGAGCAAGTACCTCAAACCCTTGATAGTGCGAAAGCCTCGCACTTGAACTTGACACACAAAAGCCTTGTGTGTCATTGAACTTGATTAGTAGTTGAGGCTTTGCCTTAACAAAAGGTCAAGCTAATTATATCGTCCACCTGTCTAGGTGTAGACGCAGTATACTTTCAAGACGTCCTCCTCCTCATGGTTTGGACAGACCCAGACATGACAACTACCAAACTGACTGCCCAGAACAGCAGTCAAGACAACCTTAGGCGACAGCTATATGTACAATGGAAGAACTATCAGATATAGTCCTTCAAGAAGACAGTGGTATTTCGACGCCACCACAACACAAAATGCAGAGTATTTGGGAGATGAGCACTTCGCCCCAACGAACAGAGCAGTTGGTAGTAGACCACCACCAAGAACCTTTTCAGAAGAACTCTGGAGGCAAAGACCTGAACCAACCGACACTGATGATGAAACAACTGAAACAGACCACACTGACACTGACAAGAACACTCCATTTCTTTCATCTGATGACAAAGAAGACATGGCATTAGCAGCAAACACAACCTGAGAGATAAAGATCTGCACCCCCTCCACTTTTAGCAGGGACCCCGAGAAGTTGAACAAATTCCTACAGGAAGTCGAGTTGTACACTCGGATCAACCCTGCCATTTTCAACACCGATGAGAACAAGATCATTTTCTTGCTCTCCTTTATGAAAGGAGGGACAGCCGCAGGATGGAGCGAGTCCTTCATTGAGACAGCAACCACACAGGGAGCTTTCGGAACATGGGCAGACTTTGTCACAGCCTTGAAGAAAGCCTTTTCACCCATTGATGTGGAAGGAACCGCACGAACGAACCTCAGACACTTGAAACAAGGGTTGGGAGATGTAGAGAATTACATTGCCCAGTTCAGAATTCTTGTCAGCAAATGCAGAATTACTGACAATAAATCCCTCATCAAATACTTCATGGAGGGATTGAACCCGAAACTCCTTGAAAGAATTTTCTTTATGGAGAACGTCCTCATCACCATACAGGGATGGTGCGAAGCTGCAAGCAGGTTTGAAGGACAATACAAGAGAGCCAAAGCCATCGCCGGGAAGGTGAGGGGAGACCATGTCACTGAAAAACCACTTCCTCCTTGCATCACCCACATTTGCAACCCAAATGCGATGGATATTGACATGATACACTTGTCATTGAGTGAATGCTGCAACCACATAAGGGAAGGGAAATGCTTCATTTGCCATCAGAGAGGTCATCGATCAACCGATCATAAAGATGGAAAAATAATCCCTCCTTGAAACAACCAAGGACAATTCCCCAAAAGACTGGAGCAGATGCTTACAGATGCATCCAATTAATGATGAACGAACTTCCCACTGAGGAAAAGATGAAGCCCTGAAAAAGATGGAAGACAGGGGTTTTTAAAGAAGCAGCCTACCTCGATGTTAGCCACTGTGAAGAGATTTATTATTTGTTCTGTACTTATAGCCACTCTGAAGAATCAATCTATGCGTTTACCGATCAGAGTGGAAGGAACAAATGAAGAAATCATCGACACAGAAGCACTCCTTGACTCAGGAGCAGAGGGGTTGTTCATCGACAAGGAGTTTGCACAAACTACCTCTAGAATGACTCAAAAGACCCGTCTATGCGAAGAATGTAGATGGAACCCTGAACAAGAATGGCACCATCGAATACTTGACTACCCTGAACCTTGAGATAAATGGAAGGATCATGAGAACCAGACTGCTGGTCTCTGGATTAGGAAAGGAGTCTGTCATCCTGGGACTCCCCTGGTTATGAAAGACCAATCCTGACATCAATTGGAAGAAAGGAACTCTAAAGTTCAGAGATGAAACCACAATCTGACCCATGACTACCTCGGACAGAGTCATGAGGACAACGGCAATAGTGGCCAAAGCCAGACTGGTGATGAAAGGGACTGCATTCAAACAAAAAAAGACAGAAAACAGAAAATGGCCCAAGGCTACAGTAGAAGAAATACCTGATGAAGAAAAACTGGTCGAAACCCTCCCTGATGCTGAACCAATCAGACCACAAGATGAACCTACTCTCCCCAAGAAACCGAACTCCTCGACTATTGGAGTTGCATCATTTGATGCCAAAGGAGAACCAGAACCATGGTCCGAAGACACAAATAACCCACTGGAAGATAATGACAGCCTCCTCTTTGCATATATAAAAGGAGAACCTGTCATCGGCATATTACAAGCAACAATGGCACTGCTAACTGTCAAATTTGATGAACCCCGGTTCTCTTATTCCAGGAAGACAAAAACGATCTCCAGGCTTGCCATATCCCTCTCATCCTCCAGGTATTGCATGGAGGTGGTGACACTCTTACCCGAGATAGGAATATGGGCTAAAACTTCAGTTTCTCAACAACTGGCACATGGAAGCAAAAAAGACCAAGAAGCACAGAAGAAGACTCTCGATGAATTACTGCCAGAGCAATACTGAGAGTAAAAATGAGTCTTTGAAAAATCAGCCTCAGAATGCTTCCCAGAATCATGACCATGGGACCATGCCATTGACTTGAAACCAGACTTTGTACCATGAGACTGCAAGGTATACCCATTAATGCCAATGGAACAGACCAAGATGTGAATTCCTTGACGAGAACCTGAAGAAGGGGTACATAAGACCTTCCAAATCTCCAATGGCCTCCCTGTTCTTCTTTGTCACAAAGAAGGAAGCCGAAGCCCTTAGACCCTGCCAGGATTACCGGTATCTAAATGATGGAACAGTTAAAAACACCTATCCACTCCCTCATCAGTGATCTGCTTGACAAGCTAAGGGGAGCCAACTACTTCACAAAACTGGACATTAGATGGGGATACCATAACATCGGGATCAAAAAAGGCAATGAATGGAAGGGAGCCTTCAAGAGGAACCAAGGCCTATTCGAACCAACAGTCATGTTCTTCGGACTATGCAACTCATCGGCTACATTCCAGTCGATGATGAATAGTATCTTCAAAGATTTCATCAACGAAGGATGGATAGTGATTTACATGGATGACATCCTGATATTCTCTAAAGATCGACAAACCAATGAAAAAAGAACCTGAAAAGTACTTCAAAGACTTCAAGAACATGATCTGTATCTGAAGGCCGAAAAATGCAAGTTTGATGTACAAGAAATTGAATTCCTCAGATTAATTGTATGACCCAACCAACTGTTCATGGACCCAACGAAACTTGCAGGAATAAAGGAATGGATCCCACCTTCTAATGTAAAGGCAGTCCGGTCCTTTTTGGGATTTGCGAACTTTTATAGATGATTCATTGGACACTTCTCCACTCTTGCAAGACCCCTGAATGACCTGACCCTAAAAGACAAGAAATTTGAATGGACCAAAGAATGCCAGATGGCATTTGATGCACTCAAGCATGCATTTGCTGAGAAACCGGTTCTACTGATGCCTGACCCAATGAAACCATTCATAATAGAATTGGATGCATCCAAGTTCACAACTGGAGCAGTATTACGACAGAAGGATGCCAACGGAGATTGGCACCCATGCAGATATATTTCTCATTCGCCGGACGCAACCCAATGAAATTACGAAATGTATGATAGAGAGCTACTTGGAATTGTACGAGCTCTGGAAACCTGGAGACACTACCTGCTAGGTTCCCCGCACCTGACGACGATATTCTCCAACCACAAAAACCTGACATATTTCTGACAAGCACAGAAATTCAATCACAGACAAGTGTGATGGAGTTTATTCCTATCTCAATTTGAACTGAACCTGGTGCACATACCAAGAACACAAATGATACAATCAGATGTGTTATCAAGAAGGAAAGATCATGACATGGGAGGAGATACTGACAACGAAAACATGACACTGCTGCCTGAAGCATTGTTCATTAAAGCAATTGACATGGGCTTACATGATCTATTGGCAGAAACAATGACAAAAGACGACCTTGTCAAAGATGCGATAGAAGCCATCAAGAAGGGAGGAACACCCCCAATGAAGTCGGCCATCAATGATTGGAAAATAGAAGACGGACTTCTATTCTTCTGAGATAGATGTTACGTTCCCCAAGACACTAAACTGAGGCAGGAGATCGTCAAATGGTATCATGAATCCCTATCCACCAGACACCCAGGACAATTCCAGACGCTGGAGTTACTGCAAAGGGATTACTGGTGGCCCGGAATGTCAGTATTCATGAAGAACTTTGTGACAGGCTGCGCCACCTGTCAACAAATGAAAGTAAACACATACCCAATGACACCACCATTGCTACCGATCAAAAGCAATGCAAACCAACTGTTTAGTCTGGTGACAACCGACTTTATTACTGATTTACCAGAAAACGATGGGAAAGACTCTATCATGGTCATGGTAGAGCATGGCCTTACGAAGGGGGTAATTTTTATTCCATGCAACAAGACTGACGATGCCCTTGGAGTGGCAAACCTTTACCTCCAACACGTGTACACCAGATTTGGACTACCGGACAAAGTGATCTCTGACAGAGACCCTAAATTTGCATCGCGACTATCAAGAACTTGGAAAACTCCTTGGAATCAAACTCACAATGAGCACGGCATATCATCCTCAAACTGACGGAGAAACTGAATGAGTAAACCAAGAATTAGAGGTTTATCTCCAAGTCTTCTGCTCAAATAACCCAGGAACCTGGAAGCAGTTCCTCGCCACCACAGAATTTATCCTAAATCTGAAGTGCCAGCTGCCGAACAGAGAATTGCGCAATTACAGCGAGCCAGGAACAAGGCATCTGCCACCCACGAATTAGCAAGACAGATGATGGCCGCAAGAATCAACTGGACATTTCAACCATTCAAGAAAGGAGAAAGAGTGTGGCTTGACTCAAAACTATGACTTCTGCACCAATGGCGAATTCATCCTGTGTTTCATGCCACCCTTCTCACTCCATACAAAGAAACCAAGACCCATGGAGAAAATTACCTGAGACCTCCACCTGACCTTGTAGAAGGAGAGGAAGAACACAAGGTAGAAACAATTGTTGCACACAAAGGATGGAATCAGAGTCATCAATATTTGGTTAAATGGAAGGGATATTCCACATCTGAAAACACCTGGGAACCAGAACAGAACTTGAAACATTCCCCTGTCTTGCTCTCTGCCTATAAAAAGATGAGATGGCTTTGACAAATGCCATCCATCCTCTTACAACAATGACACCCAGAATCCTCCAATGTTCTACCACACCCGCTACTCTCTCTCCTTTCGAACACCCTCAATCCACCACTGACAGATGCGCAATTATCAAGAATTTCCTGAAAGACCCAACCAACAAACCCTACTGCCACTCGATCGCCCATTCCTATTCTCCATTGCTATGACATTCTGAATGACTCTTCGCTCTTTGACAAACCATCACTGCACAGAAACAACTCCTCACTGACCTAATTGATGATGGAGCTGATATTGGCCTGTTTGAGACAGTGTCTAATGCTAAAGAAAGACAGTCAGGATGACCATCTAACTACATTGCTTCAACCAGACAAACCCACATAGATGAAACACCCCAGGAATCCTTAAGGACTGGCACATGCAAAGGAAAGAACAAAGCAGTCCGTGTGACCCTGACTCCCCTATCTCACTGAGAGAGCTCTGGGCCCTCCTCTTCCCAGACCTTGTTACCGACACCGACGACCATCATTGATCTGACCACACCAACACCTGAACCAACCACCCCTTTGCCTACGATTTCTTATCTAGAACATATGAGAATGTCCACATGCTTCTGTTGTGGACAAATGGGACATTTTGCCAACTAGCCCTGACAAGGAAGCCCCTTGCACAGGTATTCTTGACGCAAACTAGCCTTGCCAAGGAAGCACCTTGAGCAAGTACCTTGAACCCTTGATAGTGCGAAAGCCTCACACTCGAACTTGACACACAAAAGCCTTGTGTGTCATTGAACTTGATTAGTAGTTGAGGCTTCGCCTTAACACATCTTCATATTTGGGTCTCTTGACAAGTGTAAAGCTGTACCACCTCTTATGATGGTTCTGTGTGGCAGAGGTGAATGAGGGTACTGGCCTTGCTCAAGAGCCTTTGCAAGTTCAAAGTAATTTGCATGTTGCTGGGTAGCTCCAGAGGGGCATGCAGTTAGCCATTTAATCATCATTGTCAGGATTGCTGATGGGGAGGTTAAAGTTGGCTTGAGCCTCAGAGATAGCAGTAGTGAGATCAAATTGTTGGCATTTCTTGGTGTGATCAAGGAAACGACACATTTGAGACTCATAGCCTTGGTTATTGCCAGCATGTGACGGGTTCTTGATTTCTGTGATATGGCACCACTCTGTTGCATCTGCAGACCATTGTATTGGTGCACTGTTATCACATATGTTGGATGAGACACTTTGTAGGAACTCGAGTTTGGGGATGTGCCAGTTGTCAATGACACGGACGCCCTTGCCAGTTCATGCCCCAGCTGAGATGATTGCATGTTTGTGATTGTGGAATTCCAGGAGTGCTTTGTCAATCACTCCACGCATATCATCAGATATTTCAGAAGCCTGGGAGTGATATTGAAAGTCGGTTAATGCACATATTGCTATCAGGAAATATTTTGGCATGGCATCAGCAATGACTGCCACAATATAGCACTGAATGTCATGGTGTTCTTGTCCAGTGACCTGCTTGAGCTTAGAAATGCCTTCTTGAAAATGTCAGAAACCAGTTTGTGGGTGGAGAATACTGAAGAAGTAGTCAATCTCAACAGGACTGACTGTGTGAATACACCACTTGGCATTGTGGTTCCAAAACATTTTATGCCAATGGTGGAGTGTCTCTGGAGTGAAAAAAGTGGAGGGATCTGAAAGAGGCCAGTCACACCATGTACGCCATTTAGGCGATATTTCATGGCTTCCTTATGGTATGTGTCAAGATCCCAGGGGTCAGCGAAGCCCTCCATAAATCAAAGTTGCCTAATTGTCATTGAACCAGTTTGTGGCAAGTGTCAAAAGTCATCACTGAATTGTTTATAATATGCTGTGGTTAGGTGTGATGTCTTTCCGGCAACACCTGCCAGTGCAACTGCTTCTTGTGTATCAGCAATGTATGCAGCAAGAGGAGTGAATGCATGTTGACCATTGCCAAGTGGATCTGACAACATGATTCCCACTTCAGCAGCTTTCTTGAGGGGGGCCAAAATGAAATCCAGACATTCATGTATGAGTTGATTCTCTAATATACCACAGTTTTTTTTGTTTTTGTGAATAAATTTGGGGACCAGTAGTAGAGTGAGAAGATGGTAAGCATGATTCGACACCTTGGCTCTAAATCCCATCAAAATGTTTGCAAGACTAATCAGAAGTGGATGGGCCATGCAGCTGCCCGTCACGGCAGTGAGATTGGTCTTATTGGATGATAGTATGATTCCAAGGAGGGTTGCACCATCAGGGAGCTTACTCTACACACATGTGAGGGAGAAAAAAGATGTCACATTGAAGATAACTTACCTGCATTGTCCATGTGACATCACCACTTAACCACTCAGAATATAAGTGCATAGCCTTTGCAGCTGATTGATAGAGGCAAAATGGAGTGAATTTGAGGAAATTGGTTACAAGAGGGTTGTGAAGGATGGACTGGCCTCTTTGTTGGACATGTCATTTCCCAATGTTTGTATTTCCATTCTGGCCCTGCCAGAATCACTAAAAGATAAGCCTGAACGGTGAATCTTTGGTGGAAATGTCAGTTATTGCATGCCTAATACAATATCAACCTACAAGTGTCAATGATAAAAAGCTGTTGATCGCAGGCATACTGAGATTGGAATGGAGTAAAAAGGCAGCCAACTCCCATTCTTGTCTTGATGCAAATGGGTAATAAAGGTTATCAGTACGTTCCTTTGCATACTTGTCACCATTAAACAACCCCAAGAATGTCATTCCAACTCCATATGTTTTTGCCACTGACATATATTCTTTTACATATGTGTCACTACCAGTCTTGTCCAAGTTGTCTTCCTCCATGAACATGCATTGGATCCAAATCCTCTGGGTTAGCAACATCTGGTATCCCAGAAGGATTGTCATCTACAGCCGTTGGTTGCCTGCATTGAAGTTGGTGCTTCTTATGCTTCCGGAGTTCTTCAGCAAAGTTTGCAACTTCTTCAAAATAATAATTGCAAGATCCAGAAGGTTGGTTTAAATGTGATAAGACAGCTCTTTTGTCTTGAAATTTCGGTCACACTGGGGGCAACACATCGCAGATGAGCATGGAATCCATGAGGCTGATTGATTGATAAGGCAAACACTCATGTCGAAATGAATGCCTTCAAACAGGAAGGGAGAGAATCACCAGTTAGCAATATAGCTCTTTTCTTTCCCACTTAGTTGACTCAGACCAGGTGATCAATAACTATGAGGATGCTTTGGCTTTCTATCAATGCATGAAGACTGCTCAAAGCCACTGTGATGAAGCGCTGATGACCACTATCATTGAGTTGCAGCAGGCTATGTTGGAATTTAAGATGCACAAGACAGACTAAGGGAAGCCAAACTTTGAGTTGGTCATGCATGACTGGTTATCAGGGGAAGTGGCTTCCCAGAGGTCTTCTCACAACAAAATTGGAGCTTTCTGGTGCAAATCAATCCAATTGACAGTGTGAGGGCAACACCAAATCCACACTAGTTTGTGTGGGCTCTACAAGAAGACGCGATGAATATAGAAAGGGGGATCAAAGTTTGATGTGATGTGGTAATAATACAATGGTTGGTTGACAAAGGCGTTTCCACACACAATGTGATAGCAGGAATCCAAAGAGAACACAACTAATGTGTCTCTTAGTATTTATTGGTTTATATACTAAATTACAATTGTTGTACAATATTTGAATACTGTTTTATGATGTGAGTGTACAGTTGCATACATATTCTAAATATAGGGCATGTGAGAATTATCCATCTCATGGTCGTGTTCATTGATAATTTTAATGTTTTATGATGTAATACTACTGCGAAAAAATAAGAAAAATTATAGTAGGCAACTGTACATGTTTCCTAACATTATCCCCTTTTTATTCTTTGACTTCCAGGCAAGAGATCATGTGATAATTGGGTGCCATGAAATTGTGATATGGTTGGAATTTCAAATTTTCGTACTCCACTCGTGCTATCCTTCACGGTGCATTAGGATATTTATTGTAAAAATCACATATAGCATCTTGTGCATTTCTACAATTATCATCGTGTTCCCAGGAGTTATTTTCATCTGTATATAGCCTTCCCATTTTACCAAGAATTCGAGTTTGTTATGACACAGCCGTGAATCGAGAATTTCTTTGACTATAAATTCAGGTTCATCTTTGACTTCAATAGGTGGTTGTGGAGTAATTTGTTGTCCTGGTGTAATAGGTGGTTTGTAGGGTTGTAAGCAAGAGACATTAATTGGCGCATCAATTTTGAATGATGATGACAATTTTAGCACTACCACATTGGGTGAGATAGTTTTAGAAATAGGATAGGGACCAATATGTTTCTCCATCAATTTCCTAGATGGGCATGTCATATGGAAATCCTTGGTACTAAGCCACACTTTATCTCCAATTTGGTACTTGGGTGTGTCTGCGCATGAGCAATCAGCATAGCGCTTCATATCATCACATGCCTTAGATAATGCTGCTTCTGTCTTGATCTGTACATTTTTCATCTGCTGTACAAATTCCTCCACCACTTGTACTTTCTCATTCCTTCTTGGTTCAAATCGTATACGAGGGTTATACCCATAATTAGCATAAAAGGGTGATACCCGAGTACATGACTGGAATTTATTACTGTATGAGAATTCAGCAATTGCCAGCCACTCTGGCCAATCAGTTTGGTGATGATTGACAAACAACCTCAAATATTGCTCTAACTCCTGGTTCATTTGCTCTGTCTGCCCATCAGTTTGGGGATTATATGCTGTAGATAATTTGGTTTGAATACCCAAGGTTTTATTTAGGTCCTTCATGAATGTGGCTGCAAATTGAGGTCTGCGATCAGAAATAACTGTATTTGGTAATCCATGTAATTTCCACATGTGATTGCGATATAGGCACACCAAGCCTAAGGAACTTGTTTCCTGGGCTGTAGGAATAATATGGACTTGTTTGGTGAAGTGATCACATACTACTAAAATAGAATCGTAGCCTTGTGCCTCGGGAAGTCCAATAATGAAATCTACTGAGATATCAATCCAGGGTCCTGTTGGGATCAGATTTGGCATTAATTTCCCAGCTGGCATTTCTGGATAGGGTTGGCCACGTTGACAAGTATTACAACCCTCCACATAACTCTGTATGAATTTAGAGATTCCTGGCCACCAATAATTCCTCATCACTAACTCCAGGGTTTTCCATCTGCCTGGGTGTCCGGATATGGAAGTATTATGATGTAATCAGACAATTTCCTTTTGCAACTCAATGTCCTTCAGCACATACACCTTTCCTCTGAACAATATTAACCCTTGTTCTTCACACCACTCTTCTCCTTTAATAGTCTTCTTCTACTCCCCTTTCATCTCTTTTACAGCCTTTATTACTTCCTCATCCATATCAGTACAGTTCCAAATTTTAGATAGCATTTCTTTTTTGGAACCATCTATTAATAGTTGACCTTGGTGCATTGTGCATATACAGAAATATTCAGGCTTCAAGCTTCCCAGTTTGTGAATTGGGTGGAAATTGAAGTGTGATAAAAATAAGGCAAATTGCATTTGTCGGTGATTTAATTTTTTGGCGGACATGAAGTATTGGAGATTTGAGTGATCTGTCCAAATTTCCAATTCATGTTTTGCCCCTTCCAAATAATGTCTCCATGCCTCCAATTCTCAGATTATTCCTAACATCTCTTTATCATGGACATCACAATTTCTTTCTACATCATTCAACCCCTTAGATAGAAATGCACATGGATGCCATTTCTCATCTTCACATAGCATAGATAATACCATGCCAGTAGCATAATCGGATGTATCAGATTCTACCCTTAGCGGTCGGGTAAAATCTACTGGTACTAATACAGGACCTTCCACAAGTTTCCTCTTCAATTCCTCGAATGTTCACTGCTGAAGTTCTCCCCATTTCCAGACTACTCCTTTTCTGGTAAGATTGTGTAATGGCATGGCAACTTTGGAAAAATCGTTGTTAGAAGTTTGTGAGACCTAGGAACACTTGTTCATCCTTGACCCATTCAGGAACAGGCCATGACATAATGGCTTCTACTTGATTGGATCCATTTTTATTCCATTGGGACCAATGATCAATCCCAGGAACTCCATCTCTGCCGCATCAAAAATACACTTCTCGGCTTTCAAAAATAGATCGCTCTCCTGTAGCTTCCTCAACACTTCTTTTACAATTTCCTGATGCCCTTCCTTGCTTTCTGTAAATATTAGCATGTCGTCAATAAATACAATGACAACACATTGATTGATTTCCACTTTTAGAATATCATTCATCATATTCTGAAAAGTGGGTGGACTATTAGTCATTCCAAAAAACATGACTAATGGCTCAAATGATCCTTGATGTGTAGCAAAAGCAGCTTTCTATTTGTCTCCTTCCTTGATGTGCACATTATTGTAACCCCATTGTAAATCCAATTTCATAAATCTCTTTGCCTTTCCAACCTTGTCAATGATCTCCGAGATTAATGGTAAGGGATACAAATTTTACTGTATAATTTAGATAGCGGTAGTCAGTACACATGCGCTTCTTCAAATCTTTTTTTGGAATAAAGAATATGGGTGAACTTTGCGGGGATTTGATGGATGTATATAGCCTTTCCTTAACTGCTCATTAATGGAATTATCAACCTCTTTTTGCTCCTGCAGAGATAAGGGATAGAATTTTGATTTCTTTGGCACAAATCCAGGCTTCATCTTAATTCCATGATCCCATGGTTTCCTTCTTGGCATTCTTTCTGATTCCTTCTTTTGGAACACTGATAAGTAATTATGATACTTCTCAGGTACCAACTCTTCCATGGTTTTATCAATATTTGGGGGATTTGGATTCCACAATTGCCCTCCATGAGTAAACTGAAATAGATCATTGGGATCATTTTTCCCAATCATGATCTGTTTCTCCCCATTTTGTATGTCTTCATCAGGAACCTCCTCTACCATGACTGAATACTTCCCTGTGCTACTCTTCTCTCTTTTCACTTCTTTTTTCAACTTCCTACCAAACACATTACACTCCCTAGGGCAACGGTTCATTTTCACTTCCCCAGTTTACAATCAACACTAGGGTTATGTTTATGTAACCAATTGTACCCTATTATTAGATTAGTCTTTCCAAGGTTGCACACCTAAAATATGGCTCTCTCCTTGTGACCCTGGTAGGACATAATCAATGTCACCTCTTCAGTAATACTTCCTCCCTTGTTCACTGTTCCATCGATGTTATACACAATTACAGGATGCTTGAGTTTACGTGTGCAAATTCCATTGTTCTTAATCAATGCATGAGTTATAAATAAACCAGTAGCACCACTGTCTAATAGTGCCTCAACATCTACCATTGCATGTGTATCAACTGTTTTCAACCCTACTGTCAACATTACTTTGTGTTCAATGTGTGCTGAGTGGATAAAGGTTTTTGGAGTTTTCTGAAAGTGGTTATTTTTGGATTGATGATGAGCTTTGCCTTTACTCCTGGTTTGGTTACATAGTTTAGAAATGAAATTGAGGGCATAATAGGTTACTAGCATAGGATCAGTTGGGTGGGGACGTAAATCATTGTTTTCCTCCACTGTTAATACATCATATTGATTATGAGTCTCCAATGGGGAAACCTTCACTGGGACTGCTCTGGAAAATTCTGCTCTTCTGTTGTCACCTCTCGAATCTGCCTCTTCTCTCTGCAAAACCTTGCTGTATGCCCCAATTTTCCACAATCGAAACATTTGATTGGGGGACGTCTCCCTGCACCATCTACATCCATAGCATCTGATGTGTGCTGACTAATATTTGACTGATTAGGAAGTGTCACTGCCATGGCCAATGGCTGTGCCTTCATCTCGTGTACAATCGATGCCTTTCCTTTTTCAGAACTTCCTCCTGATGCCTTTCCAAATTTAGAACCTGCATGCATAGTATGTGGGTGTAGCAACTTCAACTCAGCTTGTTCTTGGTGATACTGCCAATCAAGCTTGAAAGCCCATTTGTACCACTGCTCCAATGTTGTAGGCATAACCAGTAGTTGATATATAGACTTGAACAAGGACAGATTAAGTCCTGCCTTCAAATATTTGATTAGCACAGTGTCTCCTAGATTGGTTTGCAAAACTTTGGCTTTCAATTGCAAAATGACTTCATCAGCTGAGGAAGACCCTTGCCACATGGTCTTCAATTTTCCTACTGCTGTCACCTTCGGATTAGGATCTCCAAATTGAGCTTCCACTTTATCCAAAAATCTTGGAAACTCTCAAACAGCTTGTGACCCTGAGCAATTTGATTGATGGCTTCATTCCTCCAAAATTGTGCATTCTCTTTTGAAAGCTTACATGACTTGCAGGGAGCTTGTGTGCCAGGTGGATCTTCATTAGCTTTGGATTTCAGGGCCATTTTCTTTGGGTTAATTTTCGGAAAGTCAGGAATTATAATAATAGGGATCACATGAATCAAGAAAGTTCTATAACATTCCAAGTGTCATCACAGGTACACAAACAGAAAATTTCCTGTGAACTAAGTTAGTTTGACAGCAAAGTGTCTTCCCTCAAGCATTTCAATGGAATATGTATCTAATGACAGTCAGTAAAGAACTTCATATATCATGGCTAACATACTGTCTGTTAGGAAACATGTACAGTTACCTACTATAATTTGTCTTATTTTTTCGCAATAGTATTACATCATAAAACATTAAAATTATTAATGAATGCGACTGTGAGATGGATAATTCTCATGTGCCCTATATTTAGAATATGTATGCAACTGCATGCTCGCGTCGTAAAACAGTATTCAAATATTGTACAACAATTGTAAGAGGAAGAGGTGGATGAATTTTTAACTCATCATGAGGAAGAGTCATTGCAGAATACTGGAGATGGCAAAATTAGCTTACCTAAATTCGCACCACCACAATTATTTGATGGAACAATGAAGGATCCTAAATCCTTTATTAGTTCTATTATATTGTATATTAAAGGTCGTGAACCTGAATTCCATACAACTGGATCCAAAATAATGTTCATGCTGTCCTATATGCAAGGGAGCAAGGATTCCCCCTCATCAAGACATCATGATAAATGTGAGTGGTTATTCTTCTCCATCATTCAAGCTCACTCTTCTCCTTATTGATACCAGCTGTCAGATGAAGCCGAACCCACAAGACCAACATGTGCCACATGTGGACAAGGCAGTGCGCAAGCCCAGCTTAATTGTTTTCTGAATGTATGTGAGAAGGAACAGTGGGCAAGGGTGCCCAAAGCTAAGGACAATCTCAAAGATGTTCCTGTCAATGACATGGCTCCACCCAAGCAATGCCATCATATGGTAAAGTAACCAATTTCTACATAGACTGGTACCTGATGTTTTTTAGGTTAAGAAACCATTTGTCCACATTTGTCCTGATCCTCCCCTGAACCTGAAACTGCCAAATCCATGCCTCTCAAATGTTACTAATGGCTCTATTTTTGGTTTCATGCCAGGACCCTGACAGCCAGAACAGGATGCCAGATGCACAGTGTCCCAAATGCAGGAGGAACATGTTCCTGACTCCAAATGGCCAGAACTAGATGCTAGATGTCGCCCCACTCCCCAAAGAGAAGAATAAATTGTACCGGACTCAGAGTCAGGACATGATCTTGTCCAGGGCATGGAAGACATCACTGGCAACGAGACCAAAGGAAATAATATGGGTTCATGCATTCCTCATTACACCAACAAAGTCTCCATTCTCACCAGATTGCGTGATGAGTTGTTCCTTTTTTCTTGGTCTTGGGGAGGCTTTCCTAATGTAATTATAGATCCCACAATCGACGAGCAATCCCCTGACAAGGATGAACAGCAAGCATTGCAAGCACTTCAGGTCAGAGCCCCAGTTCGAAGGGCAAAGAGGTGTGTCATACCAGATTCTGGTAAGTCAGAAATTGACCCCATGATTGCAACACCTCATGCCAGTACCTCAGATCAGGAACATGATAATGAGTCCTAATCTGTCCTTCAAATGCATTATCTTAAGAATAAGCCTATCTGCATGCCCAATCCTACTTTGGTTCACTGCTTCCAGGATCCTCAGTATGAATCCTGCTCTCTACAATCATATGGCTAACTATTTCTCGTGCTACAGTGCTCTAGATACTGCTAGACCATCTTCAAACCATGGGGCCCACCCGAAATCTGTCGCAGACAAACATCAAGCTCATCCAGAAAATTGAGTCTCTGTTGTGCCACATACAAACAACATGGTTGGCTTCACACCCTCCCACCTCAAAAGGCAAGGCACCGCTCATGGCAATTCAGGACAACCAGATAGCAATGATGACTGTTATGATCAGAATGACCACTATGGCCAGGATGACCACTATCAATTGGACAATGGCCACCAGGATGATGGCTATGACCAGGATGGTGGCTATTATCAGGATGATGGCTATTGACTGGATGGTGGCTATGATCAGGACAACAGCTATAACCAGGATGATGGCTATTGAGTGGATGGTGGCTATGATCAGGATGACAGCTATCAACAGGATGATGAACAGATTGGCAATGGTGACCTCCAAGGAAATGACGAGAACACAGATGACAATGTTCAGGAGCTGGACAGTGACCTCCAAGATGATGATGAGAACACAGATGCAAATGTTCAGGAGCAGGACTGCAACTGCAATGGTCATCCGACATCTGCAAAAGTCAGCAATGAGAATGACAGGGATGACAAGGATAACAAGGATGACAAGGAGGTTCACCAGTGTCGCTCCAGATCAAAAAGAGCCCCACAACCCTGGCAACTTGGCTATTATTCTGGATCCTGGGTTGATGTATTAACATGGGTGAAGTTGTTGTTTAGGCTTTGGATACATCTGAATGGCAGCTTCCCTGCCCAACAGGATGGGCTAAAAGAGGCGCATGCTTCAGTGATCGAAGCAGTTGAGAAGTTCAGGGAGGATGGTTTCAACCTTGATCTTAGTGTGTCATTTCTTCTACTTGCAGACATCTGCTAATTATTGTCCAGATTTTCTTGAAAAACATTTATGCCATATGATAAATCTTGTACTGTCATCTATTATTTTGGTCAAACGACATTCTCATTACTCTTTAGGTATATGATTATGCTGCTTCTTATCATGGGCACATGAAGACAATGGCTCATCCCATCATTGAGAGATACTATTCTTCCACATTAAATCCAAGGATGCCTGATAATCATCATTTAGGTCAGGTGGAGGAAGCCATCATGACGAATATACAGGACCTCCTGGAAACATTGTCTTTTCACTTAGGGCCACAACCAGATGCTGATGTATGTCCTGTGTGGGTGTTATGAGATCTGCTGAAGTTTTTGTGCTAGGGTTGTGCTCAAAACTTAATTCAAGGTCCTTCTGAAAGGCTGTCTCACTATGGCATGCACTTGTGTATGCATTGCCACTCTACTATTTTAAACTGCTTACACCTATACAGATTATCCATTGTCTTGACGAGTGGGCAACTGGATCATGGAGGACTGTCAAATTCTCTGGTGATGCCTATCAGGAGGTACATGAGGCAATGATGACATTGGTTGGCAGCACGGATGCACATGTCTATCATGGCTGTAAACTTCGCATGCACCTGAAGTCCATCGCAGAGGAAGGACAGTAAGTGTTACATTGACTAAATTAGATTGTGCTCATTTATGTATATATAATCTTGTTTTCATCATCCTAAATGTTTTCAGCTTGTGCTGTCAGTTTCTGGTATTGCAATTTGCTAGTGTTAAGCACCAACGTCCCCAGTGTGTTGCAAACCTATGGCTTACTACCGCAAGACTACGTAGCATTCCTATCAGGCTACAGTAGAACCTCCATAGTATCGTGCAGCAACAGAAGGTTTCCTGCCATCCTCTATGGCTAACTATCTGAGGACTATGTAGTACTACAATAGGGCTACAGTAGGTGTGGCTGTGGCATGGTACAGTAGTATGTACTACCATAGCACTTCCATAGTGCTGTGCAGCCACAAGACCTTTGCTATGAGCCCTACAGCTGCTATGCAGCACTACTATGGGGGTGCCGTAGCAGCCTGAAGTTTGCTGATGTTGTCATGTCTTTACCCTCATTGATCATCAGATTGATAGTGCCAGTTATCAACTGAGTCTGGGTGCTGAGTTCCAATCCTAGTTAAGCAGTGCATCGTGTACTTCGCTGCAACCTGGTATTCATATTAGTGACTTGAACATCAAAGCATTTTAACAAATCTTCAAGGTGCATTGGGTGTCGGGCTTAGTGCTCAGCGTAGTAATAAGTATCAGTCAATGCCATATCAGACATTCTGCTCGACATGTCAATCCATAATTGGACCGTCACAGTAAATTGGCCATGGCAGTTTTGGATCGGACATTGGGGGGACTTGGTAACTATAGGTCAGCACTGTCAGGACTCAGTGGCAAGTAGTAGTGGTATACCAGTCACGACCATTTGTGGATGTTTATTCACATTTTGACACAGCCATCTACCATGGTCACCTTGCTGAGGGAGAGTCTATCACATGTGAGGAACATGCTGGATACCAGACTTGCTCTGGGCCTGTCCAGACTGACTATGCTTAGTCAGCAGATGTGACTCTGAACAGGTGGGTGATCAATATGGGGATACACTTCACAATGATCTGGTTGCCACCTCCATAACATGGGGCATGGGGGCCAGTGCATGGCCAGTGGTGAAACTGGACTTTGATGAGAGCCAGTCTGATGCCATCACTAGATCACTATTTGGAATCAGTTGGTGGTCTCCGAAGATAATGTCGAAACATTGCCAAAGTCCCTGAGCTTAGGCGGTGGCTTAGCAACAGCAAAGTAGCCCTCTGCAGAGAGGTCTGTCTCTAGGGATGCAAGTATGGCCTCTTCGTGTCACACTCATACATATTTGCATGTGGTAGGTTACACTATTGAGCACTGGCAGGACAAACTGCAAGTTTGTGTTCTCAAGTGTGGCCCTGAATCTGGAGAGTCAGAACTCACCATTGACAAGGCATGAATGAAATCCATGTGCGTGCCTCCTTCTTCGCTGATGGTTGTCCAATGGCCAAGCTGGGTAATGCTAATGGAGCATATTTGCAAGTGTTTTTACCAAGATACCTATGGCTTTGTTTGGCTGTACTTAGCCTAGATTGTCATGGCCTCAGTATCTTCAAGTTCAACTCCACCTCCACCATTATTGATGAATCTTTAGGTACTCGATGGCTGCCACTGTCCTTGCCAGAGCTTGCGCTCAGCAGCTCAGGCCACACAACTGTGATCCATGAGCTAATCATGTTCTGCAACAGATTTCATTATGAGGCTGAGTCGGAGCTTCTAGTTGAAAATTCCCAATCAGCAATGAATCAAGTATGCAAGCCATCAGGGATACCTCAAGTTCTGAGTCCTTGATGATTACCCATGACTGAATGTTCAGCAGCTGTAATGTTAGGAGGCAATGTTTCAAGCATATCATGTTTGGTTGTTGGGGATACCCCACCCCATCTTGAACCTACCTGTTGCCAATGGTGATATCATTAATGAGTCATATGAATATGGATGACTTAGAATGTGTGAAGTCCCATCAATGGGTGAAACTTGGGGTGAAACCAGCCATCCAGATAGTACACAACCCTGGTCCACTCCGACATTGAGTTGCTACACATGACTGTCACCATGCACAACTTCGAGGGAGGTGGAATGAGCGAGCACAAGTTCAAACCTAAATCTGAGCCTACCAGTAATACCAAACATTAATAACTTGAAGTTTCTCACTGAAGTTTCTGCCATTGACAGGGGGGAAAATAGTACAACAAAATTCGGTGGTCATGTCTCCTTGCTTTTTGACATTTCGAAGCTTTTCGTATGTACCAAAATTGAGGCATAATAAAGTGTGGCAGACCTTAAATTCTCACTCTAGAAATTTCGAAATAGAGCGTATTTCCGATTCTTTAAATCTGACATATAAGGAAATTTTCCATGATCGTGGTAAGCTGATTGGCTGACAGGCCTGGTAAAAATGGTTGCAAATACTACAGTTGTGGACAGGCAAACACAACAAATTTGATATCTTGTAATTTGACCATTCTGACTGCAGATTTGGCAAGAAACATCTAAAAACACACCTCTGATGGTTTTCCCATGGGTATTTCTGTTGGCCAGTTTTTTTGGCAGATTTTTTGACACATAAGTAGTCTAACAAGGGGGCCATGATGGCATCAAGGTGCATCATGGTGCCTTGGGATACTGACTGAATGTTAAAGTTGAGGTCAGGAAATGCACAGGGTGGAACAAATGGGACTTGGCTTCAACTTGTAAGAAGTTGCACCTTTCTTCTTGACCCAAGGTGTCCCTGATTTCTGGAGTCTAAACAGATGCTCAGGATAGTGTTGGGATTACCAAGGCAAGAATGTGCTATGAGAACTAGAGAGATTTCAAAGGAGTTAACAATTAAATATTTGAACTGAATAACTTGACCTATTGTGCAAGCTTATATCTATGCTGCAGACAGGTTACAGTAATATCACACAATGCACAGGTTTCCCTGGGGCCTAGAGTGTTCTACTATTTTCTTCTCCATCCTCTGCAGTCTGTGTGAAATACTATTTCCATCATTGATGTCATGACTCTTCTTTTGGATTTGCCAGTGGTTTTCTGGTGGGATTGTGCAGCTAGAGGATCAGTGCATAACAGCATTTCCCCCTTAGTGCTGAGCCTTCAAGGCACATGAGTGTTCATAATCCGAATTCAGCAATCCCTTGATTTCATCCTTCAACCACCATCATCAAGTGTTTATCCACACTCAACACAATGCCTAATGATACCAACTGTCCATCCAGCTCAAAAAGACTGCAGCCAACCTCAAGGGAGAGTTGGCTGCCATGGAGGAAGAAGAAGCCACTGAGGTGAGATGTAGGCAGCAGCTTGAGGAGAAAAAGAAGAAGTTGGCGGAATTGGCAGAGGCCAAAAAAAACAGAAGAGGCAGCAGCAGCAGTGGCAGAAATTGCATGGAAAGCCACTATCAAGGCTGCCAAATGATGGGCAGATACACAATAGATGAACAATGAGATGCCTGCCAACAAGAAGCAGAAGTCAATGGAAGGTGTTGACAGGGAGGATGAAGTGGCTAGTGTGGCATGTCACAAGTGCATAATATTTCTGCTATGATTTCTTTTTTTTTCTTCTTAATTTTCTCCTAGATGTAATTTGCAAAAGGTTGACTGCATGTGAGCCATGGGGGCACAAGGTAGGACTTGTAAGTCCTGCCTCAAGGTGAAACAGAAGTGTGAGGCAGTGTGGGGTGAGTTGGCTGCAGGTAATAGCAGGTTTCCCAGTATGGGTGATGAGGGGATGAAGTTGTTTGAGAGGCTGGTAGTGGGGGTTGAAAAATTGGGGGTGGAATTGGAGCAGGCAAATGTGAGGTTGGGAAAGATTGAGAGGGTTCTGTGGGAGGGCACAATCAACAAGGACAAGGAGATTGTGGACCAAGGTCTCAACCACCAATGGTTTGACTCATGGAAGGATGATGAGTTGAATGAGGAGGTAAAAGAGTTGGAGGAGGAAAATGAAGTAGTCCAGGAGTTCCTCCAGACAAGGGAAGAAGAGGAGTCAGAGGGAGAGGATGAAAGTGGTGCAGAGGAAGGACAGGTAGTGTAGGCCATGGAAAAAGCGTGGGAATTCCATTGAAAAGTATGGAAAAATTGTGTGTGAAAAAATAATTAGAATGATTGTTCTGAAGTATCTTATCATAAGAATCATTAGTCTTGTTCCCATCCATTAATGTGCAGCCCAGTTCCTGGGTGGAGATGTGTTGGAGTGTTAAAATACAGTGCAGAGATTGCACCATAACATCTGGTGCATTTTGTATAGAGGAACCCTTGATTGTGTCACACTCCATGTATTTTTAGCTTTATCTTATCTTATCTCACTGACTCTACCATCATCATGGATACTTTGGGCTGGAACAAGACCTTCTTCAATGATGATACACAAGCTTATGAGAGTTCAGACTCAGATAGCTCTCAGCATGCAGACTTAAACCAACCCACTGTTAATTCGAGCTCTTTACTCTCCCCCACCTATTCCAATCGGAATCTGCTCGGATTCCGAGCTGTCTGATCAGAATGCTAGGAATCTGAGTGGAATTTACTAGGAATTTTTTTGGCAGGAGTTACTGCCAAAGTTGCATTCCTAGTCCTAACTTTGTCTGATCGGAGTCCGAGTGAAGTCCTAGTAGATTCCTAACCAGGTGCTCGGACTCGGAATTTCTTGCTAGGAGTCCTTTTGGATTGCGAACAGCAATTGCTAGGAATGCTAGGAATAGTCCAAGCTTGTCTGAGTCCTAGTTAGGTCACATTGTCCTTACTTATAAGTATAAAAGTAATGTTTTGCCGAGAGTCGAACCCTCGACCATTACATCAACCATTACATAAACAAAGACACAACTAACCATTACACCACAAGGGCATAAATGGTCATGTAATTCAACACCCTAGGTAGGGTTCCCAGTGGCTGTGTATTACAAAGCACACAGCCATCATCAACAGTGCCAGCTCATCATGCTCAACCACCACCACCACCACACTCGATGATGACGACTGCCCTCCTCCTTCCCTTGCCACCACCACCTCCCCAACACCCACAGCCACAGGTCCCATGGCCGCCACCACAGCACCACATGACAGACAGGAGCCGCAACGTGCATGAAGCAGGCCCAAACGACGCTGTCATCGTTTGGGCCCTAGGTAAGTTAATTTATATTCATTTCTCATTATTTTTGTTTGAACTAACTTATGTTTTTCTTAATTATGGGTTCTATCCATTTTGTAATGACACGACGACCCTAAAACCACGCCACCACCACTGCGAGCAACTGCTCGTGGGGTGGAAACAGGGAGCAGACCACAATGACAACTGCCAATGAGAAGAGAACAACGACGGGACGACCAGGACCAGGACCAGCAGGGGCACAACGACAGCAGGACAACGACAGGGACAACGACGCCAGAGGGACGACGACGGCAACGGCAAGGAGGGGGCGACAGCGACAGCAACAATGCCAGCCCAACAAGACCTGACAACGAATGACCCACCACCTGCCCCCAGCCTCACGAGCAACTGCTCGTGGGGTGGATCGCGGGTGGAATGACGAAGCCGATGACTGAGCGGGATGGGGGTGCCCACCACCACCAGACGAGGGGGGATGAGGGGACGATGAGACGGCGCACTAAACAGGCCCAAACAATGTTGTCAATGTCGTTTGGGCTGTAGGTAAGTTTTTATCTTCGTTTCTCACTTTTTTGTTTGAACTAACTTAGGTTTTTAAATATAGGTATCTACTTTATACTGACCCTAAACCACGACGGCCGCCACCACTGCCACATCAGCACCCCAATCCATCGCCATGAACAACTGCTCACAGGGTGGAAACTGGATGCAATGGGATGGGAATGACAATGCAACGATGATGCCGCCGCCTACGCCCTTCCTCCCACCGCTAGCATATGGCCCAAGAGACGTCATTGACATCTCTTGGGCCATAGGTATTTTTTTCTTTTCTTTTCTCGTTTCATTTACTCATTACTAACATAGTTTTTTTAGGTACAATTTTAACTATTAACAATAATGATGACGACTACGACGCAACAGCAAGGGGGCAACAAAAACGACCCAGCGCAAGGACGGGGACGAGGAGGAAGACGAGACGGGACGGGGGGGACGAGGTAAACGAAAGAAAAGGCCCAAGAGACGTCAGCGACGTCTCTTGGGCCGTCTGTAAGTTTTTTTTTGTTTCATTTCACTTTTTTTGTTACTAACACACTTTTTTAGGTACCAATTAGAACTACTGTGATGATGGGACGGCGGAGCCAACACAGCACCCAGACAACAACAGCAACAACAACAACGAAGGACGAGGGACAGGACGACGAGGGACAAGGACGACAACCCCAGTCCCTGCCCCCAACGCTGCGAGCCACTGCTCACATGGGGGAAAGTGGGTGCTGATGGATGACAACGACAGGGAGACAACGACAAGGAGGCAAACCAAACGGGAAAACGGCCCAAGAGACACCCAGCACCCGCCTCACCCCTGCGAAGGGGCCAAGGTGGCAGGGACAGGGACAGGGACGGGGATGGAGACAGAGACGGCAGGGCGGGGCCAAAAGCACCAACACACAAGCTAATGATGGCCACATGCCCCCCTCGGAGGGGGGCATTTAAATTAGACTATACCCCTCCCCTGCTCGCCTTGTGGGGTAGGGGCTAATAGTTATGTAGTTAGCCCCCCCCCGCCCCTCAAAAATGCGAGGGCAGGTTTTCTTTTTGTGTTTGTTGTACCTCTCGCATTTGTGTGGGGGAGATAATTGATTTAATATATTTTTCTATTTAATGTCCCTGCCCCTGTAGGTTTCATCAAGTACTCTGCTTCTGATTCTCCCTCAGCAATACTATAAAAGAAGGTACTTAAGGCATACATGATGCAAATGACTACTTGTAAAATTGATACAGGTATGTGAACAATTAAATGCCTGGCTGGGTGGATTTGAATCAATTCTGAAAAGAATGACACCCAGCAATTTTAACTGGTTCTTACATGTCATGCTATTTCTTCACACAAGACTGCTGATTGAGAAACAAGAAAATAAGGCTAATGGTCTTGAGAATGAAAAGGATGAGGGGGATGAAGAAGAAGAAAAAGATGACACAGGTGATAGTATTGACTAATTCATATTTGTGATCTAAGCATCATGTACTAAGAAGTG
>QLOK01007201.1:0-29913 GCA_003313805.1 Tricholoma flavovirens
CGTCAACCAACCATTCTATAAATATCACATCACATCAAACTTTGATCCCTCATTCTATACTCGTCGTGTCTTCTTGTAGAGCCCACACGAAGATCCTAGTGTGGATTTGGTGTTGCCCTGACAGACCTGAGCAATCTTTACTCTTAATTTGATGAGCACAACCACTTTGAACCACTCAGAATGATTCTGGGTTGGTGAGCTAGAATATGTTATCATGAAGGCCTCCAATAGCAGACAGAACTACTGACCATTGATTGACTATATCAATAGGAAGTGCTTGAACTTGAGTTGGGACATTTGTCTTAACAGTACTACATTAACAGTACCTACCTATTTGCACATAATTGTTCACAGCAGAACTCATTAGGCCACTTGGCTTGGCTGCAAAACATGATCACATGGGTTAGCCATGTTTGTTGCATTGCACATACTTATCTCCAAATTTCTTTGCAATTTGCACTACTATGCCAAAAGCAGCTTGGATGACTCCTGAGCAGCATGCAGGGTTTCATGAAGCACAGGAGAAAAAAACAGTTCCCACTTTTCTTGCTAAAGTTTATGAATACTTCCATGACAAATGGCCTGCTGATGCCCTGTCTGCTAAGGAGATAGAGCTTGCAAAAGGAACAAGGAGCATGCAAAGCTCCTCAAGCTCAAGACAAGCGAAAAGGTAAGTTGTCCAACACTTATATGATGGTTTTGTTCAGCATATGATAATATTGGGCAGTGAATTCATGACTGGATTCATAATAAGAGGCATGGTTTGAGTTTAGGTTCTGGCACTCAAAGGTTCTAAATCTCAAGAGCACTTCATGACTATTACATCACTGGCAAGCATTTGCGAAGTTATATAGAGAAGAGCTTAAACTGAGGTTCAACACTGAGTGGGAAGCACATAAGGAAGCCAATCCAACTAAGGAGTTCACACATCATGATTGCTTCACCTTTCATAACCAGAAGATGCAGGAATCGTACAATTCAGCTGATCAAACAACCAAGGAAAAGGTAGAATAGTTTCAGCAGGACTACAAGTCCATGGATAGTGAAGGTGATAATCCCAATAGCCCACTACAAAGTCAGTGTTGCAAATCTGGGCCATCATGACTTGAATTATATTCTAATTTGTGATAGCCATATTGACATGATCCCTTGTACAATCAAAGATGCTGCCAAGAATATCATCAGGCAAACAGGTTGGGCTTGAACAATCATTGTGGGAGGACCAATAGGGTTGTTCACAGTAGCCATTTTCGGGCCATTTTCAGCTCATTTTCAGCTTCATTTTTGGATCATTTTTGGTTGTTTGGCAGAAGAATGATCAAAATGGACCGAAAAATGAAGTCAAAAATGATGTGAAAAATGGCTACTGTGAACGCTCTGAAAGTCTCAAGAAGGAGGTGCCATTCAAACTCTTGTGTAAGTGACTTGACCCATCATTTCTCGTGAATATAACCTTCAAATCAATAGCTCAAATGAAGGAACTACATTAAAGGGTCAATTGTTGGCCCAATTTCTGGGAAGCTCATATAACAATGATTTTCTATTTCACTTCAATAGGTTTCTTGAAGCTGCTTATGGTGACCAGTCTTAAAAGCATCCAGTATTCAGAGCTGATTGTTTGCAATAGATAAGAAGACTTGTGATTCCTGAGCATTGGAAGGTCTCTCACATGAAGCCACTCCTGCACCTGCTGATGTCAATACTACTCCTTCTGCACCTGCTGATGTTGATACTACCTCTTCTGCAACTACTGTGAATTTTTCTGATTATGAGAAGGAATGAGAGAGTTATATTGCAAGAAATAATCAATTACATATTACATGGACTGGGAGTGGGCAAAGGGGCTTCGAATTTGTTCAACAAATTGTCAAAAAAGGGAAAGGGCAAGAAAACAAAGTAAGCAAAATTTATTTGCTTTGACTATGAGGCTAATGTAAATGATGAGCTGCTTCTAATGCTGGAGAAACAACAAGGGCGCCATTGCCTGAGCATTCACCAACTTCTAATGTTGTAAATTCAACCCAATCAACTGTTATGAAGGCAACCGAAACCATTCCAAATGCAGCATCCCTGATATCATCCCCTGCCTCCACACCTTCCAGTGATGATATACTTATACCCCTTGAACTTCCTACAGCTGACAAAGCAGACAGTGCTGCCATCACTATTCTTCCTTTCTTGAAGAAGATTTCAGATGAAGAGTTTTGGGTCAATCTATTGAAAAACTGGGTTTTGTTTGAGACTGAAAATCCACCAAAAACTGTAAGTGCTAGCTGATTACTAATTCATAACCTAATAGTAGCAATGTCTAGTGTTTGCCTACCAAGAATCAACCTGGTGAGATTGGAGTATGGCTGAAGAATGGCCACCAGTTACAAGCCGATCAAATGCCACAGTTGAAGAATATCAAAGATTTTGGCAATCACTGGTTTGCATGGTGGAAGGCTATCCAGCCAGGCTGGCAGGGTGATGAACTCTCTCAACTTATACCTTCTGACCCTTTATGGTCACAGCTGTTATGTTGTGGAGCAAATGGCTTTCTTGTTGTTATTCTTGCTTTGGCTTGGTGGATGAAAGGTAATACTTCCTCTGGTGATTCTGATTTGCCTCACCTTGAAACAGCAGTGGTGACTGTTGGTCCAGCTAAAGATTGCCTTGGATGCCAGAGAGGATCAGGGGAAAAAGCAAGGGATTGATGACACTGAAAATGAAATTGCCTGCCACAAAAAAGTATGTGGTGTCCTTTTTTATAGATCAAACTAACATTTATCAGATCTTGAATTACTCATCCACATTATGTAATTATACTTTGCGGTATCCAATAGACTAGAATTATAATCACATTTGTTTGGCAATGATTTCTGCTATGACTTAAAATAGAGTGAAATACTATTTATTCATTAGCAGTGGTTTACAATAGTTCAAATGTTATTTACAAGCATTAACAATGAGTCCCAGTACCATTTACAATAATTAACAATGTGCCCTAGTACTATTTACAGAGATTAACAATGTATTACAATGGATCCAAGTACCATTTACAGTGATTAACAATGTATTACAATGGGTTCCAGTACCATCCACAATAATTAACAATGGGCCCTAGTACCATTTACAGTAATTAACAATGTATTACAATGGGTGCCAGTATCATTTACAATGATTAACAATAAGCCCCAGTACCATTAACAATGTACTACAGTTGGTTGTAGTACCATCCACAATCATTAACAATCATTAACAATAACATCTACTACATCTATTGGACATCTATTACAATGTCATTGTAATAAAACCATTGGTACTGTGCACAATGGCCTATTGACTAGCACCAATAGATTGTTAACAATAATGCCAGCCATGACTCAGAGAGAGAGCATCAATTCTGGTTTGATCAGCTTGGTACCATGCAATGAGTTGTGGTTCAAACATGCCCTCAGTGATGTAACTGACAATTTCAGTGTCAGTCTTCCCACCATGCTTCTCATAGTGCTTGCATGTGAGGGTCCAAGATTGCATGATGAGTGGTGTGATTTTGCTGGCAGTGAGCATAGGGCATTCCTTCATCTTGGTGACCTTCACTTCAGTGAGGGGTTGTGTGGAGGGTGACATTTTGGTTTGGGCAGTAGGTGGTGCAACCTGGTGGTTGTGATGGTGGATGGTGGTGGTAGGTGTACTTTCATCAGTGGATGAGTCAGTATCAGTGGTTGGTGGTGACAGTGGTGGTGATGGGCAGAAATCCCAGCACTTTTGTCATGTGGTTGGTAGTGTCTCTAATTTGATTGGTTGGCCAGAATTCTATAATCTTCTTGTGCTCCTGGTGAGGAGTGGGATGGAGGTAGAAGGTTGACGAGACAGGGTTGGTTTGGTAGGTGAAGAAAGTTGTCAGTGTCAAAAAAAAAGTGGAAGGATGCCGGGTTTGGCAACCTACACTAGACTGGAAAGACAGGATCAAGTTATCTTCATTGCATGGAAGTGGGAATGATGGCTAGGAAAAATAAGATGTACATAATATATCTGAAAAGATGGCCTGTCAGCAAGAGGCCACATCAGGCATAGGTACTGAATAAGTAGGCACCACATCAGTGGAGCAACATTAGAACTGATATGCATGCATGCAAGGTGTGGAGTTGTCATCATCATCAGTGGTATTATTGAGGGAGGTCGCATGATCGTGTGACCACAGGCAACTGCAGGCAGGCACAGGTAAGTATCAGAAATGTTTGTGGCGCCTCTCTTTCATGTGTTGTCATTGTTGTTGTTGTATAGATATGTGCAAGTGCAGGTGACTGCAGGCGAGGGCATTGGTGATGTGTTATGTCAGCATTTTGATGGGGGGTGACTGCAGGTGAGTGTTGGCCAGCATATGTAGGTCTCAGTGTTGGTAGATGTTGTGAGTCTGTGTTGGGGGAGACTTACAATAAAATCATTTATGTATCATTGTCATACACTG
This sequence comes from Tricholoma flavovirens, assembly GCA_003313805.1. Lineage (NCBI taxonomy): Eukaryota > Fungi > Basidiomycota > Agaricomycetes > Agaricales > Tricholomataceae > Tricholoma > Tricholoma flavovirens. The sequence continues at coordinate 4,454 of QLOK01007201.1, forward strand.
TTGTAGAATACATTGTATTACAATATGTTCTGTTTTATTATGTAGTATGCATATATACCCAAATTTGATAACAAATCACATGATGATGGAAGACAAATACAGACAAATATTCATCAAATGCCTTTTTATTGACCTGTAAGCTTAGTTATTATTATATTCTGGTCTCAAATGGAAGCATTAGATAAGATCAGAAGACTCCCAGCCTGATTGATGCTTAGTAAGCAGTGTGAGAACTTACTAAGTCATGACTTTCTAAAATGTGGACTTAGAATGTTTTACAATACAATTGTTGATGACTTATTACTGAAATGGAAATCATTACCTAAATAGGAAGTCACGTGACTTGATATCTAATTTTATGTGCAATCACTCTACCACCATGTATGTCTTTATTTGGTACCATTTGCATCATTAGTCATTGAGTTATTAGCAAAATACTTGTGGAAACATGATGATAACTTTGTTAAAATTGTACTATAATACAATGCCATGACTTTATGTGCACAGAAAGTATTACAATACACTCCATGTACTTACATGGGGATGTATTGCAATATTCCTACAACATCAGCTGGAACACCAGGTACAAACCTTTTTCATTCAGGCTCAGTAGATCATCATGCCTGAAAAACCCTTTCAAGTCTTGTGTGACCATGCTAAATGCGATATTGTGACTTACAAAAAAGAAAGAACAAAAGAAAATAAGTTTGAAGATAGAATTAAAAGAAGAAAAAGTTCAATATGGAAAATCGAGGGAGTTTTAATCTTCATTGAGCTCAAAGTCAATATTGTGAATGTCATTGTTGACTTCATTGGTTGTTTGAAGTTGTTTGAGGTGTTTTGGGTCAATATTGAGGAAGTTCAGGGGAAGGGGAATAGATGTTCGAGCAAGATAGGGGACAATTTGAAATGCTGTGACAGGTCAATGGAGTACCAATCCATCAAGTTTGCAGAGTATGTAGGCACCTCCATAGTTTTGAGCAATTACAATGAGGGGGCCTAGATATCGAGGTTACATCTTTCGATCAAGGGATTTTTCAATCTGTGTATTTCGCATAAGTACTAAATCACCTTTATCAAAATTGTAGTCTCAAATAGTTTGCTTGTGAACTAGTTCAAAGTGCTTTGCAGCTTCAAGTCAAGCTGTATAGACCTTTGAATAGAGTTTTTTGAGATCATTCAATCATTTCTGTAGAGCAATACATAGCTTGTCATGCAATGAGATCAGTTGTTGATAATATTGAATTGGGAGGGAGTTGGAGATATGTCACTTCAGAAATATTGAGAGGGATGAGGGGCCACCAGAATCAAAGAGCGATGATGAGTGATTTTGTAGCAAAGATCATCTTGTGGCCAATATTGTTGTGGGCTGTGCAAATGATTTCGAGATGAGATTCTGGTGTTGGGACAATCTTGTCGGCTCCATGCAAATCCTTTTGCCAGAGTTTTCTTGAATCTATGAAAAACTCAGTACAATATCACAAAAAGGTAGCATATTCTTTGTTCAAAAAGTTTAAGGGTCATACCAAGTCTGCTAACCATTTTTGAACTTGAACTAAAGACAAATCATCTTGTTTTGCATTTTCTGATCAAGGAATATTGTCATAACTGAGCGAGGTTTGTTCAAGGAGGTCTGGCATGAGTGTGAATGTTGAATAAGGCATAGGGGAATGCAAGGGACGAGTTGTGACATGATTTATTTGATGTATGAAGCCATGTAGTAGATTGATCCAGTCACCAAAGTCTTTTTCATTGTCTATGATATTGTCTTCCAGCTGCAGTGGTCTTCGCAATAGACCCTCAGGACAATGGTGAGTATCAGTGACATGTACTAATTTGAACTGGAATGTGAGATGATCCACCTATTGAGGGTAGCACTAGGTGCAATGTCAGGATTCAATAACATTCCTTTGATATAGTTCAAGTTTCAGTTGTGAGAATGTCGACTCTTGTGAATTTAGTGTAATCAAGCCAAATTGATTGTAATAGCATTTTCGAAGATTATCAGGGTCACATTGGGCAAATAGAAATCTGATCATGATGTTTGAGGTGTCGACTGATAGTATAACTGGTGCTGTTGATCGATAGTTGATGGCTCAAAGAGCTGGAGACTCAATGAGAGCCTTTTAGAGGTCTTCTTGTGCTGCAATCTGCTTCGGACCAAATTTGAATGGAACATCTTTTTGAGCTAGAGTGATTAGTGGTGATGCACGCTGCATGAAGTTTTGAATAAAGATGCGACAAACTCCTATTGTCCCTAAGAATGCCTTAACTTTGGTGAGAGTTCAACAAGGTCACCATTTTTGATTCACATCAATGCAAGTGGGATCAACCATTCGACCTTTGAAGTTACAAATATGTCCTAGAACTGTTATTTCAGGGACACAAAGGAAGAGTTTATGACCTGATTTTCTGGAATAGTTTCGTATCTGCCTCCAGCAAGCTGATATCATGTCATTGGGCCCTTGATCAGGACATCATCAATATACAGGATGGTGACTTTGGGAATTTCAGATTGTAGGATATAGCTGACATCATTGTGTTGGATAGGGACTGAGTTCATCCAACCCAATGGAAGGGTAATGAGTCGAAGTGCACTGAAGGGGGCCTGGAAATTCATTAGGTCTCTCAAATATTCAGCTGCCTTTTGTTCATCGAATTCCACATAAAGATCAAGCATTCCACTGCATGCTTGTCCACTGAATTGCTCTGCTAAGTGTTTGGGGATTGGGACACCAGAGTGCTGAATGGTGACTTTGTTGAGGGGTTCGAGACTGTGGACTGGTCAAAGTGATTTTCCATCTTTCTTGAGGATGAGAAACCAGCATGATCAATACAAGGAGTTTGAGGGCTCATATGTGCCAGCTTCAATCTTCTTTTTGATGATATCACAAACTTCTTCATAGACGCCAGGCAGTATCAGAATGTTTTGTTTGACCCATGTGGTGTGAGGAATTATGTACTGGGAAGTCAATAGGAGGGAAGAAATATTCTTGAAATGTCCCTCGTTCTTTATCATTCAATGCAAAGCCTGTTTCATGATTTTGAATAAAGTTGTGCATGAGTTTTCGCTCTTCTGGCCAAAGAAAATTGCCAAGATGGTTTTTGTTGATTATTGCTTGTTGTGCGAGGGAATATTGAGGGGTGGGGATGAATGTCGGGGGATGGGGATCAAGTTTTGGGATGTTCTCAAGGGGATTACTAATGATTACTGGTCAAACTTTGAGTGTGACTAGGGTTTGAAAGTCTGGTCCAGTCCAGTCTTTTTGCTGTTTTCAACAAGACTGGGACTGTAACCAGTCCATCTACTTTGCAAGGCAATGAAGACCAGGACTGGACCACCAAGGACCAGTTATCATTGGTCCAGTCTCAGTCCATTAACCGGTCTAGACCAATACCTACCATAACTGGTTGAGACTCAGTCGAGACCAGTCTTACGTGCCCCATGACTACAACTTATCTTATATTTACTGGTTTCAGCACTCAGATGAGTGCCACAAACCCTTTATTTACTTATCTACTGTTTATATACTTATTTAACTTAGGGGGAAGCGAAACCCTGAAGAAAGGGGAGCTTGTGGAAGCAGGATATTATATACTAGTTGATGTTTATTACTATTTGGTTCCAGTAAACAAACATATTAGTAAATGAACGTGAACATGAACACAATGCAACACATTCACATTCATTTACTGGAACCAAATAGTAATAAACATCAACTAGTATATAATATCCTGCTTCCACAAGCTCCCCTTTCTTCAGGGTTTCGCTTCCCCCTAAGTTAAATAAGTATATAAACAGTAGATAAGTAAATAAAGGGTTTGTGGCACTCATCTGAGTGCTGAAACCAGTAAATATAACACTGGCAACATGTAAGTAGAACTAGAACCAGCAGTCTGGTCTGTAACCAGTCTGAACTGGTCTTACCAGTCCAACATACATAGTTATGCAAGTAGGACCATAGACCGATATTTACCTGATGGGGTGTAACTGAGACTGCAGGTCTGGTCCTGATCAGTTATGGTCTGTTCCGGTCCACAGTCTTCTCTGGTTCTGTTAACCAGACCTTCAAACCCTAAGTGCAACAGGCTTGTACTTCTTCTTCAATTGGATATAGGCTGGTAGAGAGTCAGTAATATTGTTGGAAGGGGAGTTCAAAGAAGTGTTTGAAGTATATCATGTTTGATTGAGGTTGATCAAAGTTGCTCAATATTGATTGAACTCACTCAAAGTTGTTCAAACATGTTTGTCTGTAAATAGGAAAGCCATTGAGGCTTGTTTAAGAGTTGGGTACTGGTCAGAAGCAGATAGAAAGAGTTCTGAGAGAAAGGCAGCATGTGGAATAGAAGGTGAAGTGTCAAGGAAGTGAAATTGGGGATTGCAGCAGCACATTTGATAAATATTGAAGAGTCAGAATGATTGAAGGAAATAATGAATGCACACTGTTGGCCACTTGAAATATCCTCTATTTGTGAAAAACCTCTTAAACAATCTTTCAGTGACACTTCAAGCAGGGGATTGAGGGGATGGTTGTACTTCGAGTTGAGTTCAGATCGCGAATTGTTATAGTCTGTGCTTCATTTCAATAGTTTCATCTGATGCTCTTGGTAAGAATGTCGAATGATAGCTGAGTAGAATGTTGTAGGTGGGGTCACAAACAATGTGGATCTGCATGTACAAAATTATCGAACCAAGATCACAAGGGACATTATGAGCTAAACCAAGCATTTCATCTATACCACCATTTGCTGATTGCATGGGTAGACGAATTGTGGGATTGTACATGAGGCCAAGTTCGTGGCAGACATCTTCTGACATAGCGATTATCAAGGATGACACTCTCAATATTTCTTTCACCATTAATATTCATGTATATTGACCTTATTCCATGTGATTCCTTTGCGATGATGAAGGGTTGTGTGATTTGACCTGGTTTGAGCAAGCTGATGTATGTTTTGTAGGGGTCGGGGACAATGATCAAACTGTCTTTGAACATTTTGTCAAGGTCTGAGGGGCCTGTTGGACTGTTTTGGGGTGATTTGTTCATGCCATTTGTACAAACTTTGGGTGATAAAGAAAGAAGTTCTTCAGAGGTTAGAGTGACAAGGGGGGTTTTCATAGTGCATGTGAATATGTCCTGGGCAATCAAGTCCTTCTGAATGGGGGCCTTAGTATGGTATGATGGACCATCTTAAGGTTTTGAACCACCCACAAAGTTTCATTCATGTGGTGGCAAATAGCTATTCTCCTTAATGCCTGTGAAAGGGTGAATTGGGGGTTGTGAAGTCATTGAGGGCTGGTTCAATGTGGCAGGGGTCAAGTTTAAGGTCAGGGGATTTGTTGAGGCTGAATTATTGTTTGATGTTGAGTCGATGTCAAATTTCAAGTGTTCCAGGGTACTGGCAGTTCAAGAATTTTCTCAATATGGGCCAAGGTAGTAGGGGGCATGTGAGTCAGAGGGTCTGGTATAATGGGGAGGTTTTTATCAGCTTGATTAAACTGTTTACCACTTCGAAGTGCAAATATTTCCTGTTCAAGGGCCATAATATGATCTTCAGAATTGTTAGTTAATACCAAAATGGGATAAACACCTCTGGGGGATGGTGATGAGACTGGCAATGGGGTGATACCATAGATGAGTGAGGATGCAACCAAAGTTTCAGGGTTTCAATGACACCATTCATTGATTCAATCTTTAATGAATTGACCTGGGATGTTGTAAGACTTGCAAACAAGACATTTGCTAATGAAATGCCCAGAGTGCCCACAGAAAATACAAACTAAATTATTGAGGGTATCTGATTGGGGTGCATTAGTAGTTTGAGGGCTCAAATTTGACTTCAAACCTGCCATAGTGGTGATATGACCACCTCGCATCTAGTACTCGGAAAAACATCCTATAGTTTTCGCATTCTGCATATAAACATCTATGAACCATTCTATCAACTTTGAACTCATTCTCAAGCAATATAGAGTGATATTGAGCCATTCAAAGTCTTTGTACTCAACATTGAACATTCGCAGCAGCACACACTTGTCATTCAACCATCTCTGACCATCGTTAGACAAATATTAATCACGTTTCAAACATTTGATTGAGCATGAACAAACATATCAAGGTCTTGGACTTTTCAAACTATTTAGAACAAGCTCAAACTTCAATGATCTTCTTCAAACCTCTTCGAACCCCTTTTGGATATCTTTCTCACATCTATAGCGTCTTCTCACATCTATAGCATCTATCCGAACGATCTATGAACATCTGCAAACATCCTGAACATCTGCAAACATCCTGAACATCTGCAAACATCCTGAACATTGTTGATCGATCTCAAACATCTTTGAACAAACTTCGAATGTACTTATGCACCTTGGCAGCCATTATCTCATCATCGGACACTCGTACCACACCCATGCACCTCACGACATTGTTTGACAAGCCTATCACAGAGAGAACAATAGATAAGATTGTTATTAGAAGGACATGAGAAGTATTTTCAGATATTTCAAACTCTTCAAAGGGAACACAAGTTTGTACCTTCTGATTTCACTTCATTTACCTCTTTTTCACATCATTCCATCATTTACCCATAGTTATTAGCCCCTTTTGATCATTACAGCCTGCCTCATGTTCAACACATGGACACTTTCCTTTTAGGATTACTTTTCATATGTCATATATACTTTGTATTATGTACTGTTTCAAGGAGAAAATCCCATCATGTTATGGTCCCAGTAGTCTGATTCAAGAGGCCGTACTCTTGAGTCCAAGTATTTCATTCTAGTTCAAAGTTTTGCGATATCATCACAAACTACCTTGATATTTTATCGACCCTCCATATTGAGCCCCTTGTCCCTTGCTTATTCCTGGCTATTATCATATTCCCCTCGCTTTCGATCCCATCATCATCCTCCCATCGTCTCTCCTCTCGTCAATCCCATTTCTGTAGCCCAATCGAGCTTGATATTTGATCAAATGCTCTATATTTGATCGAACAATTGATATTTCATCGAACACCACTTGTTATTCCTTGCATTCCCTCACTATCAAGTCCCCCAACCTTGTCCTAGGTCCTGAAGTACAGTACCACCTCGCTACCTTCCTCTAACCTGTGTTATACCATACAAAGCCTTTTGTAGGGTTTTGTTGTGGGTTTCCTGGTTGAGTATTATCAACGGTGACAAGGGTGGCTGCAAACTTCTCAAGGATTGCTGTGAGATCTTCTGATTTGATCTGAGGTGCCAATGTTGAGATTGTAGGTATCAAATTTGAGGTTGAAGTTTGCAATGTTTGCAGGGGTGTCAAATGTGAAGTGTTCGAACCAACTAAAATGAACTTCACAGCTTCATGAATATTGTTGAGTGGGTAGGGGTCATCCAGGTGGTGGTTGGGTAATTTGAGTTCAAGCCTTCCAGTGATTCACATCCATAAACTGGGTTGGAAGCCTTGAACAAAGGCTCTGCTCTGTTTGGCCTCCGATATCCTGTTTTTAGTGTGCAAAAACTTTGTAATATTATAGAAGGCTTGAAAATATAACCCTAAATTGTTTGCATTGAAAATATGTACCAACTTGAAGTTGTTCACCAACAAGTTTGTCCATGTCTGAGATTGACCGTTTGCAATTGTCTTCTGAGCCAGGGTAGAGTTTGCGGATTGTGATGCAAAAGTTATTGAATGAGATGCTGGTTGCGTACTCTGGAATTGATTCCCAAAGTTCAGAAGTGTCAATATCGACATATTGACATGTGTGCTTCTTCATGATATCAGAATTGGTGATGTTACATGCTCCAAAGAGCAATTCAAGTTCATCAAAGTAGCAACAAAGTTCTTGAGGTTGGGTTGGGTTGAATCTTGGAGCAGTGGAGGGACCATGTGCAGGCATCATCACAGTATCAGCCATGATTTTCAAGGTTGATATGAGTAGAGTAGGAGTGGATGGTTGTGGGGTGAAGGCTTTTAACTGAGGAATGTGCAATGAAGCAAGAGGTAGTTTGGAGAATGCATGCTTTGGTGAGGGGAATAGGTGGTGATGAGTCAATTAGCTTTCTAGAACTAGTATTAGAATATCTCCCAATTCTTCGAGAGATGTGAAGGCTTGGTGAGTTTTGTCACAAAGTTTTCTTGCTGGTGTTAGCCTAAGCTGAGGAATTCCAGATGGTTTAGGCGATGAAATGATTTAAAACCCCTTGCAGTGGGCTCTAAAATGATGATACTCAACCAGGAAACCTACACAAAACCCTACAAAAGGCTTCATATGGTATAACACAGGTTAGAGGAAGGTAGCGAGGTGGTTCAAAACTCCAGTAAAGTAAACCAAGGTTATACAAACTGAGAGCAAGATATTTTGAGAATTTTCAATTGAGGTTCAAGGAAGGATCAGGGTTGCAATAAAAGTTTGAGGTTGTGATAAAAGTTTGAGATTGCAACAAAAGTTTGAGACGTTTGAGGAATGGATTGGATATGTGAAAGAAGATGCAAATGATGTAGATGTGGGCTTTGATAGGTACTAATATGCAAGTGGCAATGACTGGGCGATGTTCAATATGTCCAAGATGAAGATACAATGATTTTTGAAGAAGTTCATGATGATATCACAAAACTTTGAGAATAGACTAGAGACTTGGACTCAAGAGTGGGAGCTCTTAAATCAGATGATAGAGAAGTGAGGTGAATGATTTCTCGTTGGAAAAGGTAGGTAATACAAAGTTATATAGGTTTTTAAAAACATAGGACTAAAAAGGAAATAAAACATGAGGCCTACATGAGGCAGGATGTAAACAATCTAATGGGTCTAACAACAATGAGTAAATCATAGAATGATGCAAAAGTGAGACAAACAAAAAGAATCCATGTGGGGAAACACATGTTCCCTTTGAGGAGTCTGAAATACCTCTAAAATCCTCTCATGTCCTTCAAAGTGCAACCTTGCCTATTGTTCCTCATGTGATAAGCTTGTCATATGATCTTTCAAGGTGCAGGAGGACAGTATGAGTCTATGATGATAATGAATACAGCTGCTGAAGTGCACTCAAGTTCAATTGAGTTCAATCAATGATGTTTGAAGTGATTGTGAAGGGTTTGATGATGTTCATAGGGCTTGTAAATCAATCAATAAGTATATCTGGACTTGTGGAAAATATTGCAAAGATGTTCAAAGAAGCTCAATGAAGATCAAGCTCAATCAAAAGAGCTCAAGAATTATCAAGGGTTTGATATTGCTGTTCATGGTTGATTGAATGTTTGTAACATGATTGACACTTATCGAATGAGGTTCAGGGGGGGTTGTATGAGGTATGAGAGAGTTGTGCTAGTGCTTGAAGTCAAAATGAAGATGTTTGAGGGGCTCGATATTGCACAATATTGCTTGACAATGCAATCAAAGTTGTTCAAGGTCGATCGAGGTCGATTGGACTACTGTATAGACCTGTTTTGCACAATGCAAAATGTACTGGTGTGTGTCCCAAGTACTACCTGTGATGTGGATGTATCAGCAGTATTGTCAATGTTGATGTGAATGGGGTTATCAAAGGTGTGACCAAGTTCAGCCAGAATTTGGATCAGCCACAATCTGAGTTTTTGTGTATAAGATGCTGCCATGTATTCTCCCAACATTGGAGACATTGCAACAGTGACCTGTTTCTTGCTGCCATGTGCAATGCTTTATCCTCCAAGTTGTAACACAGTTCCAGAGATTGAATGTTGATCATTGACATCTCATGCCCAGTCAGAATTGGTATACCCAATTAACTCCATTGACTGTTTCAATCTCCCACCCAGTACAAATTGCATCAGCCAGGTCCCAGAGAAGTTGCAAAGGATGTGGAGAGCTGCCTTCCAGTGTTTATGGCCTGGGTTTGCACTGAATTGACCAACATAATGTGATGAAAATGCAATATTGGGATGAGAGATACATAAGTGAAATACATGTAAGCACACCAACAAGTTCTCAGTAGGGGACATTTTCCATATCCTCCTTTTCCTCCTCAGTCTGTGGTCCATCCTCCTTCAATAAAACACATCCTGGATCCATTGGAAGTGGATGACCTGGACAAAGACCTGGACAAAGACCTGGATGACACCAGGGTGGGACAACAACAACAGGGACAGCAACATGGAAATGAGGATGACCCTGGGGACAACAACAACAAGGGGGTGAGGATGACAAGGAGGAGGGGACCAGGATGAGGCCAACAAAGGGACAACGATGAGACAACAAGGGGATGGGACGAAGATGACAATGGGACAGGGACAACAACAACAACAAGGGGACAAAGATGAGGGGGACAATTGTGCCCACCCTGCCCCTGTGAAGGGGTGGAGGTGGCAGGGAATGGGGCTGGGGACAGTGGGGCAGGGCATACCTGCCAAAAGCCCCAATACATGACCTGACAATGATCACAGGCCCCCCCTCACATGTGCGAGGGGGGGTATTTATATTAGATTTATACCCCTCCCCTGCTTGCCTTGTGGGAGAGGGGCAATTAGTTATATATTTAGCCCCCCTGCCCCTCAAAAACATGAGGGTGGAGTTTTTTTTTGTATTCATTGTACCCCTCATGTTTGCATGGGGGTAATAAATTAAATATATCCTATTTAATCTCCCTGCCCGCCCTGTGCCCATCCTCCTTAGGAGGGTAGTAAGATTTATTATTTATACATGTATATATATTAAAATGTGTGAGTCTAATAAATAACATTTATGTTAGTACTTTTGGAATTGCCACTTGGCTCAGGTGGTAGAGTGTGTACACTTGGTGGTCATGTGACCTGTAGTGCAAAGGTCTGTGGTTCAAACCCTTCTCTGTGCAATGTTATTTTGCAGGCACTTAGCAAAAATTTCACTAAGCCCAACAGAGCCAGGACTGGACTCAGACTCCCCTCGGACAAACCACCCTTGTGATGAAAATTCACTTGGGAAACTTGTCCAAGTTGAGTCTGCTCAGACTGTCCGTGGACTCCATGTGGACTGCTAGGACTGTGCTAGGACTCCACTCAGAATCTGTGGCCAGCTTGGAGTCTGTGTGGATTATGTGGGGGACAGTAAAGTACTGAGACATTGCAAGTGCCAATAAAAGCACAGTTAAGACAAGGAAGGCACAAGAGAGAGCAGCTAAAAATGCCATGGAGGCTGCAGAAAAAACAAGGAAGCAAGCAGTGAGGGAGAAGGCTGCAGCAACAAGGGCCATATGAGGCAGCAGCCATGGCAAGGCTGGTGGCATTCAATCAGAGGGAAATGCAGAGGGAGCAGATTTCAACAGCTCATCTTCAAGTTCAGAGGATGAGTGTGAAGATGGGCATGCTGAGATATCTGATGCAGCAGTTGGCATCCCACTAGTGGCAATACCACCTGTCAAGCAGAGGATGCAACTGAGGCCCCACCCAAGGCTGAAATATCAAATTCTGGCACCTATACCCAATGGAGCAGACATGGTAGCAGGTCCTGGGGATAATGGTGGACCCCAGTCACAAATTGGAAGTGCTCTTGCCATGGATGAGGTGAGAGGCAAAGCCAGGACAGTCACAGAGGGTGAAAACAAGGCTGAGAATGGACATTGTTAGCCTAGAAGATCAAACCATACAAATCATCATTTAACACAAGAAATAGATGGATAGCATGCATACCAATACATATACCAAGTTTTGCAATGATTCACACACTGTTGAGTGAGTAACAAGAAATTGAAGAGAGGGGATGTGTTGAAGCAAAAGTTCCCATGTGTGGCCGAGTACCTGAATTGGGTTGATTTGGCACCCTGCCTCACCAAAATATTCATATCCCAACAATGAGGTCACACAAAAATATGGAATGCATCTCAAATAGAGGACAAGTCATTTGTCTACCTACCTGACATTACTAGAATATAGTGTAGCCCATATTTCATGTACAATACATTGTTTTAGCTAGGGTGGCTGAGTACTAGGCTGAGCACAGTAAGTTAGTTGAGGGTTATACAATACAGTACTGTCAGTACACTATGTTTAATGATGTAGAATATCAAATCGAAGGCAAGAAAAGAGTCAAAACCACAGTATATTTGTGGTGTTGCACCTGCAGTGTTTCACAACAAACTGTGGTAAAAGCCTGTTTCCACAGTTACAGTAGGGTTGTTCACAGTAGCCATTTTTGGCTCCTTTTCAGCTACTTTTTGATCTACTTTTTGGCTCCTTGGCAGTTTGGCAGAAGAATGATCAAAAAGTGACCAAAAAGGAGATGAAAAATGAGATGAAAAATGGCTACTGTGAAACCCCCAGAATGTAAAAGAACAAAAAGGAAGCCAAAATTCATTTTACCTGGTTGATGGCAGGCCTTGGCACATTCAAACTCCCTCCAAATGACTTGGTGAATTTTTTTTCATGAGTTCATCACCAAAGCAGGTGCCAGCTCATTGGCATGTCTTCAAGTCTTTTACAACTTAGCAGTGGGAATTCCATTAGTAAATATATATATTCTTCTATACTAAATGAACTACAAAAAATGAATGGCTACTTGGGGACAGTGTCATACCCCCCACCTGAAGAAAAAGCCTGCCTGCAGGGCTGCAAGACAGTGGGTGTAGGTATTAGCAGCACATCTCTGTGCAAGTGAAAGAGATAATTATTAGTGAGATATTCTACTCAACTTATATACTACTGTACTATACTACTGGTATGTTCTACTGTATTCTGGTTATCTCGAGGCAATGCTAAATATAGAAATGATGAGTAATACAACCAAATTGTCCGACCAATTCCAACAGTAGGCGTGGAGGGTGCAGGCAGGTGATGTGCCCCATTAGCACCCAATCCACCTTGCAAGCAAGTGCTCACAGCAGTGGGCATTGGGTGCTGGGTGCTTGCCCCCCCCTTGCCCCATCTCCCATTGCCAGGGCTGTGCCAGACCCCCAACCACCCTGCATCCAGTTCCTCGAAGGTGTAGTGGTGGGTGCAGTGTCATGTCCCCCTCTTCCCCCTCACCCCATGGTGTTGTTCCCTCTCCCTGCTGGCTTCTGTCACCTTGCTCCCCTCCTTGACCTTTTGCCCTTCCAGTTGGCCTGTACACACCAGCCTTCCTCCCTATGAGCAGTTTCTCATAGTAGTGGCATCTAGTGCTGTGGGTGTCATCATCCCCCCCTCAAGCTGGTCCCCATTGTCATCCTAGCCCATGTTGGGAGTGCTGGTGCTGGTGCTGTTGTCATTCCCAGTGGCACCAGCATCATTGTCATCCCCCCCTCTCCCCTGCCCTGTTGTCATGACAGGGTGCACCTGTGATCCACCCTATGGTGTGTCATCCATATCACCTTGGTATGGGTGTAGACAGCAAAGTGGCTGCTCATTCACATTTTGTAGTCATTGTTGTGTCCTGGAGTGTTAGTGTGATGTGGCAGGTGTATGCAAGGTCAAGGGGTGCATACCTTGTGGGTGCCCTGCTCCACAAGCCTCCTGGCACCTCCTGCACCTCAGTTGGTCATCCACCCTGTGAGCAGGGGCTTGAAGTGGTGGGGTCAGCAGTTGGGCATGGGGCATGGTTCTCATACTGGTCATTAACCTAAAAATAAGAATGAAACTAATTAGTTAGTGATAAAAAAAAGGAAGAAGAAGAAAACCTTGCCACTGCCCAAATGATGATAAACATCATTTGGGCCAGGTGTTTGCAGCTACAGGTGGCATTGTGGGTTGTAGGTGTCAGTGTTGTGTCGTCACAGTCTTGGTGGTGGTGTTGTGGTGGTTGTGTTGCAGGTAGTGTTGTTGGTTGTCACTGTGGCCACTGGTCATTGTTGTGATTGGCATTGCAGTATGGCAGGCAATAGAGAGTGGAGTTTGAAACAACAATGAAAATGAAAGCAAAAGGAGCCTCTTTTAAAAATGGGGGGCATTAGTGATTGACATGGGTAACCCTCAGGTAATTTTTGGCTACCCAGACCCATACTTGTCAAACCCATACCCCCACACAAGGGTACAGGTTTCTGGTGGATACAGGTATGGGTACCTGGGGGTTGGGAGGATACCACATACCCTTCCAGGTGGTACACCATTTATTGGTGTTGTTAGCACCCCCTATCCACCCTGTGAGCAGTTGCTCAGCAGCAGCAGTGAGGGTTGTGGGTGGCAGGCCTGTCATTGATAGCCCTGTCTCACCCAAGGTCATGGCCCAGTAGCACCCCCAACCACCACCGCGAGCCAATGCTCACATGGTGGAAGAAGGGGTGCTAGGTCGAGCCAGTCATCAGGGCAAGGGGTGCTGGGTTGTCCAGGGTGCACCATCTGTGGTTTGATCACCATTGCCATCTAGTTGTTGGGTCCCCTATGCACCCTGTGAACAGTTGTTTACAGCTGTAGCACTGGTGAGGGGTGCCAGGGTTTGGTTCCTATTGCTTTCCAGTTGTCATTGACACACCCTGTGAACAGTTGTTCACAGCAGTAGCACTGGTGAGAGTGCTGGGGGCAATGGGGTGAGTGGGAGGTTAGTGGGCAGTGGCAGTCACATACCTGGTGGGTACCCTGCTGCATGGGCCTCCCGTCACCTCCTGTCGTTCTCCTGGACCTTATTGTCATTGGGTTCTCTCTTGACAGCCTCACATCCCATTTGAGTAGGGAGGAGGTGATGGGAAAGTTTGGACAAGAGATGTTGAACACATAAATGCATGTGATGTTGAACAGTGGTTGAAGTAGCCAGCTGCAGAAACCATGGGTCACATTGAGTTGTCAGGTTGTGTCACTGTGTGTTTGTAGTCAACAGAGTCACATGGTCTCTGTTGTTGATGCATTGTCAACCATTTATACTGAATAAACATGTGCACACTCAACAATGTATATAAACACATTGTGTTCCACCTGATCCCAGGCATGTCCACACCTTATAAGTAGTATTTAAGTAATTACTATGTGCAATAAGTTTGGAATAGAAAGGTAGAACTAAGACCTAATGACACCCATGAACCCATGCCATGGGTACAGGTTTGTTGAGGGTCACAAATCTCATACCTGTACCCATACCCATCACTACCCTTAGCCAATTCACTAGCCCAGGGCATAGGCCCATTTTTCAAAAATGAAAAAGTGAATGACCCTACACAAGGCCAGCCTCATAATTCCTCCTTTCTGAAATATAGTCCAAAATTCTTTGTGAGATATTATATTTGAGACTAAATTTCTACAAACAGAAATTCAAAAAATTACCCTTTAGAAATATACTTTGAAAATCAATATTTCTCATTAAACTTCTCATGACATTTCAGTATAGATACTGGAAGTATTTCTGTAAGGTGGTCTTAACTTATCAATTGCCTGAAAGGCTTTCAGAAATGAGATCAGAAAGTTTTATTTTCTGGTCATGCTTTCTGATCTGTAAAAGAATTGCTTTCTGGTTGGTCAAAGTCTGTGTGAAAGTGTGATTTTCACAAAGACTTTCAACAAGCCTTTCAGCAGCTGTCCAGTTTAACATTCTGGGAGCAGAGGGACTGGCTTTGAATCTGCAGAAATAGTTTCAGAAAGGTTAGCTTTCAACCTTGTGATTGGTATAGTGAAAGTAGTAATTTCACATCAGGTTTTCAAGATCATGAAAGGCAAACATTCTAATAGAGATTTCATCACCTAGACATATTAAATTTCAAGGTGGTGAAATCTCTATTAGAATGTTTGCCTTTCATGATCTTGAAAACCTGATGTGAAATTATTACTTTCCGAGTCACTATACCAATCACAAGGTTGAAAGCTAGCCTTTCTGAAACTATTTCTGCAAATTCAAAGCCAGCCTTTCTGCTCCCAGAATGTTAAACTGAACAGCTGCTGAAAGGCTTGTTGAACTTGAAAGTCTTTGTGAAAGTCACACTTTCACACAGACTTTGACCAACCGGGAAGGAATTCTGTTACAGATCAGAAAGCATGACCAGAAAATAAAACTTTCTGATCTAATTTCTGAAAGTCTTTCAGGCAATTGATAAGTTAAACATTGCCCTACAGAAATACTTCCAGTATCTACACTGAAATGTCATGAGAATTTAATGAGAAATATTGATTTTCAAAGTATATTTCTAATGGGTAATTTTTTGAATTTTCTGTTTGTAGAAATTTAGTCTTAAATATAATATTTTGCAAAGAATTTCTAACTATATTTCAGAAAGGAGAAATTATGAGGCTGGCCTTGTGCTAGTGTTAGAACAGGTATGTGGACACAGGTACAGGTGCGGTGTATGAAAATTTACCTGCGGTGTGACCCATGTTACTACACCCCAGGTACTCCTGCCATGGTGGCCATTGATCATTGCCTATTGATAACACATTTATCCTAACCTATGAAATAATTCACCAGGTTCAATTGCTCAACTGGTTTGAGAGGGGGCTATATACACAAGTCATAGAAGGTTTGGACTGATTGATGCCACGGTAACAAAGCACAAGGTATATATAAATTGATCGTTATGTGTACAAGATATATGAAAGCAGGGACAGGGAAGTACGAGTACAGATTAGATTGCGTGAGATATTACTAGTGAAAACTGGTGTGGAAGTGGTGAAAGATCCGATTGCATGGTGAGAGAAGGGGAAAACAAGAATGAAAACGTGATGCTTGAGGTCAAAGGATTGATCCATTCAGCCCTTGCGTAATTGCGGGGGGACGGCGGCGTAACGGATGCTTCGCTGAGCCACGCTCGCCTGCGAGCTTATTGATTGCATTGAGAAGATCCCCACGTCGCAGAGGTTCTGGAGGGAAATAAAAAATAAAGATTATGGTAATCGGATGCAAGACCGACACGTACTCGTAATGTGATCATCCTGGCAAGTGATGTCATTAGAAACAGCGAGACCAAACATTCACGCATCAACGCACCATGCCAGCTTGCAAACACCGCTCCCGATCACCAATCACTTTAAGAGGGAATTAATTACAGAACGACAAACGAGGACGGAAACGCACTGGCATGAGCCGTTAATGCGATAATAGGCGTTGGCGGCAGCCCTCGATGCATTTCGTACGATCGGATAAGCTCCGTGGCCTCCATGCCGCCCATGAATGGCATTGAAACGTCCATCTGAGCGTAAGTGTTTCGTCAGCAACAAGATAACAGTGAATGAGAAATACGTACGAGAATGATGTCGAATGGCTTATTCTGGCTAACCCGGCCCTTGAATGCATCGACTGCTAAACTTCCGTTCTCTGCGATCTCCACTGTATGTCCGTACTTCTCCAAGATCTTGACGGCGAGCTTCTGGTTCACCAGATTGTCCTCCGCAAGGAGTATGTCGAAGATCACGTCATTGGGCGCGGAAACTGGGCTAACAGTGTTGGACTCTAGCGCAGAAATGAGTGCAGATGATAGGTCTTGAGCGGATACGGGAGTCGTAATCTGAGAGCTTATACTATTATCCAAACACCACTTCACTGAAACGGATGTTAGTTATCGATCGCGCAGATGGAACTTTGAGAGCTTACAATTAAGGCGTGGCATCGAGGGAGCCAGGAGAACTATGGGTATATATCGGAGGTGTTCGTACTCTCGTATTGATTCAGTCTGCAAAGTGGCAGGCAGCATCAGAAATGAATAGCCACATCGTAAGAGTGATGAGCACCACGGTCAAAGAATCGACAACGATGGTGTCAATGTGCGGACACCGTTCTTTATCAGCAACCTCTATTACTTGATGCACAACAAACGGTCGTAGTCCGAGCTCCTTGATCCTGTCAACGACACCGGTGGTATCTCGTAGGGTATCGACAAAGAGAATAGTCCGCTTTGCGAACGGTGACATCTTGCTGAGGGTGTTCTCGATGGAGCTCTGGCTGATCTGCGACGTGATAGTGAAAAAGAACTTGCTGCCCTTCGAAACCTCGCTCTCCACCCACATGTTGCCCTGCATGAGCGATACAAGACGCTTCGAGATTGATAGTCCAAGTCCAGTACCGCCATATTCCTGTTACAGGCGAACATGGTCAGCAACTGGGATGAAAGTCGAACATAGACAACGAATCATACCCTAGTGGTCGATCCATCTGCTTGAGCAAAGGTATCGAAAATAAGGTTCAATTTATCCTTCGCGATCCCAATCCCAGTGTCCGTAACGCAAAACTCGAGGGTTACACTCTGGTCGTCGAGGGCGAGGAGACGCGTGCTGAGTGCGACATGCCCCTTACGTGAGACTTTGGAAGGAGTGAACTTGATAGCGTTGCCGACAAGGTTCGTAATTACCTGTCGCAGTCGGAGTGAGTCGCCAATGAGTTGATCCGGGATATCGGGCTCGACATCGTAGGTAAGATCCAGATTGTTCTGAGAGGCACGGACGACGAGAGTCTTGAGTATTCCGAATACCGTTTGGCGAAGGGAGTATGACACTGCTTCCATCGTCATGCGTCCGGCTTCAACTGGGTAAAAGCAGGCTTTAGTGAGAATGAGATAACGGAATAAAGAAAAGAAGTACATACTCTTCGAGATATCCAAGATGTCGTCAATAATCAATAACAGCGATCTGGCCAAACTATGTACGAGCAGCAAGCTCTCCCGCTGTGACCGGTTGAGGTCGCTGTCTAGAGTTAACTCCGTCATGCCGATGATCCCATTCATAGGAGTCCTAAAGTCAAATTTCAGTTAGCACATTGTAAACGAGTACACGACAAGGATATACCGGATTTCATGGGACATATTTGCCAAAAACTCACTCTTACTTCGGTTAGCCAACTCCGCTGCCTCTCTCGCTGCCGTGTTTTTCTGGATGCTGTCCCGCAGATTGAAGACCATCTGGTTTATCTGCGTTTTCAACGAGTCCATCTCGCCGCTCGCCTCAACCGTAATGAATCTCGTAAAATCGCCGTCCATAGCTGCCGCGGATATCTGTGCAAAGCCCCTCACTTGAGTCGTCAAATTCCCAGCCATGGTGTTGACGGATAATCTAAGAATGCATGTCGTCAGTGAACGATTGAGATCAGTTAGATAGAATAGACGTACGTGATCTCCTGCCAGATTCCTTGCACATTCCCCACTTCGGCCTGAACACCCAGCTTCCCCTCCGTTCCTACTTCTCGAGCGACCTTCTTGACCTCATCCGCAAAGATTGCGAGCTGGTCTATCATGTCGTTGATCGTGTTGACCAAATTCAACATCTCTCCGGAAACACGGACGCCGATGATCTTCTGATTGAGATCTCCCCGGGCAACGGCCGTCTGTGGAATGGCATGAGTGAACAACTGGTTGGCTAGGAGAATCGTAGACATAGACGCACAGTAGCGACAGCGATCGTACGCACTTGGAGTGTCAACTGTAAGATAATGTCGGTCAGTCATTTTCTCGTCGGGATAAAGACCAGCACGTACATTAGCCGCCATAACGTTTACGTTATCCGTCAAATCCTTCCAGGTACCTCCGACATTCGTCACCCTCGCCTGCCCGCCCAACCGTCCCTCTGTTCCAACTTCCCTCGCGACCCTCGTCACCTCATCCGCAAACACGCTCAGGCTCTCAGTCATCCCGTTAACAGTTTCCTTCAGCTCCAGAATCTCGCCTCGCACGTCAACCTCGATCTTCTTCGTCAAATCACCACCCGCCACGGCCTTGGTCACCTCAGCGATCGATCGAACCTGATTCGTCAAGTTCATAGCCATCAGGTTCACGTTGTCTGTCAGCACCTATAACGAGGGGCGGAGAGATCAGCGACCCATCCCCCTAAAAATACTACATCGTTACGGACCTTCCACATTCCCTGCACTTCGGGGACGAACGCCTGCCCACCCAAAATACCCTCCGTCCCAACCTCTAAGCTGACTCTAGTAACCTCGTTCGCAAGGGTGCTCAACTGCGCCACCATAGAGTTGACGGTCATCTTCAAATCCAGCATCTCACCCTGCACGTCGACGTTCACGAGCTTTCCGAGATCCCCCAATGCAACGGCCTTGGTGACTTCTGAAATTGAGCGCACTTGGTCTGTCAAATTAGAAGCCATTTTCTGTAAATTTAATGAGCATCGGAGAGAAATAGGGAGAAGAAAGCCGTTTACGTTTACGTTCCGGGTCAAGTCCGCCCATGTTCCTTGCACACCTTCAACACGTGCCTGCCCACCCAGTATTCCCTGCGTACCCACTTCTAATGCGACTCTAGTTACCTCCGAAGCGAATGCAGACAACTGGTCTACCATAGAGTTGACAGTGCCTAGGAAAAAAAAATCATGTATAAGTATGGAGTTTCCATGATAAGATTGAAATAAGAAATTACCTTTCAACGTTGACATCTCGCCTTCAACTTGAATCTCAATCTTCTGCGTCAAATCCCCACGAGCAACGGCTGTGGTAACCACAGCAATAGACCGCACTTGGTCCGTCAAGGAAGAACACATCCGATTAACCTACGATCCCCCGACTCAGGTCGTTGTCAAAAGGAACAGGACGAAATTAGTGAAACTTACGTTTCGTACTAACTCAAACCATACTCCTTCAACATCTGGTACGTGTGCCTGACCGCCCAACTTTCCCTGACTTCCGACTTCCAACGTAACTCTTGTGACTTCAGCCGCCAACGCCCGCAGCCTGTCATACGACGTAAGCCGAGGAATTGACAAAGATTGAGCTGATGCACCTGACAACCATACCATTAACGGTATTTTTCAGGTCCAGTATTTCGCCGCGAGCGTCAACCTCAATCTGTTTACTCAAGTCCCCTAATGCGACAGCTTTCGTGACTTTAGCTATTGATCGAACCTAAGGGATTTAAGCTCTCGTTTGTGGTGGCGAATATAGAGCTTTTTACCTGAGATGTCAAATTAGCTGCTAATTTGTTTACTACACCGGTCAACTCGCGCCATGTGCCTTCCACGTCGAGAACCAACGCCTGTCCGCCCAACTTCCTGATTTGGGAAAGAAAAGGTCAGAGGCAGGGGTGAAGCAGGATAACCCGAAAACGGACCCCTCGGTTCCAACTTCTTGAGATACACGCGTCACTTCCTTTGCAAATTGTCCCAACTTATCCACCATCGTGTTTATGACATCCTTCAGTTGGACCATTACGACGCCCTGTACCGGGACGGTGATCTTCTGGCTCAAATCACCTCGCGCAACGGCGTTACAGACTCGAGCGACATCCTGGACCTGGTCCTTCAGCAACTGGAGCTCCATATGAAGATGGTGTAATTCTTCCGTTTCCGAACTGAATACCGGAGGAGTGGTGACGGTGTCTGGTATCGCGATGACCGGTGCGGTACGTCCACATGTTGCACAGTGTGTTGGTGTCGCGTGACCGTTAGGAAGTTGCTTCAAAGACATAGCCCCTGGCTGTATAGGTGGATCGGTAGAAGAATCCTTTAACAATCGTTGGTCAGTATTGCACCGAAAATCGGACAGAAAAACTGTCGACGTACTGTGCAAACAGCTGCGCCAGGATTCAGACCCTTTGGAATCCGACCTTCCTCCTTGATCCGGTTTATCGTCGACTCATCTTTCCTCCTCGTAATCAAGCCATCTAGCCTCCTCAAGATCGCGGCTTCCCGTTTGTCAACTGGGCCCTTGTACACCGGGAAAAAATCGGAGCCATTGGAGGATTCATGATAGGATAAAAGGGATTCTAGGTGGGTTAGAAGTTGTTCTCGATCGGTCTTCGACGCCATCGTTGCCGTCGACGACGATGGTCGAGCGGAAGATGGAGCGAAGCGGATCCACGGGAATGAACAAATTCATTATGTAAGCCTATGAATCTGATGCGATAACGTGCGATAACGATTCGTAGTCCCGCGTTGTACTTGTTTGTGCAACTCCCAATAAACTCCGTTGGCACAAAGTCCAGCGCGATCCGCTACTAGCATGCAGCCCCAAATGCTTATTCCATCTTGTCTTATGGTAGAGCCTCGGGGGAAACACTGCCAGTTTCGCAACATTTTCGGATACAGATAGGCAATCGTCTCAGGCTATCCAGTAAGCTTCCGAGTTCGTCATGGCCCATGGGACTCCTAAGTCAATTACCTTTATCACGATAACTCCATTTAATCGCGAAGGATATGATGGCGTCACCCTTAAGGCCTTAAGAGCTTAAGGTCCCGAAACCTGAACGCACAAGTCACTATCATGGCGACTGTTTGGTCTCCTGGCCAACTATTGAACCAACCAAACCCAAGTACAAAAAGTTATTCTAGGCCAATGCTTTAAATTTGACTGCCTTAATGAATGCCGTGAACCTTCTTTGATGGGATTTCCCTTTATACATTGGCGCCCGTCACTGAATATGTTCGGAACTCGAAGTCGAGATCGTCCCTAAGATTACACACAGTACGGCACCCTGACATTCCGGACCGAATTAGACAGAATTCCCAAGGCTGTACGTACTATCCTGACACGATCGCCAACTTGAACGACACACTGAGGGCTGATACCCGTCGTCTCCCAAACCAGAAATGCTCAGTTGAGTTTCGATGCCTGACCAAACAACTAACCAACACGCCAACAACTCGTCAGTCAGTATCCTCAGGCTTTCACTATTGTTTATTTTTGCAGAGTATACACTATGAAATGAGCAGGGCTCAACGACGACCCCACCCCTGAACATACACAGCGGCGCCTACTTCAACGGATACGACAAGGCCGAAGCAGGGGCACGACACGACAGCAACTTCTGGGGACACGGGAGCCACAGTGACGAGGGACACGCGAACGACATCCAGGGGAGGAAGGAGGAGCACAGCGGGTCTGAGGGTCAGTGCCCCTCGAGCTCGTTTGTATCTTTTTGCTTTTTGCTTTCTTGTCTTGTTTTTGGTATCTGCTGATTTTACACTTGTTTCTACCTAACTGGGAGGATAAACCACAAGCCTAGGATGAGCAGTGCCAACAGGAACAGCTGCGCCAGGAGATGGTGTCATGGTGAGCTACTACTGGTAAGGATGGGACCAATGGCAGGGAGCCACCGGCAAAGACGAGCCCTCAACGACAAGGGGAGCCACTATGAGCACAGGGAGCGAGGAAGGACCATTTGGGGCCCACCAGCGGTGAGGACAAGAGCCCCAATGATGATGGGGAGCCACCCCTCGTTTTCTCTTTTCATGCTTTGATTCCCTTGCAACACTTTAATACATTTACTTCATATCTGTATAATCATAACCTTTTTTCAAAGTGGAAGTTCACTTCATCCACCCGCCACCCATGAGAGTCTGTAGTTAATCTTAAATTTGAACTGGTTCTCTGTGTGATGTCATATGGACCTTATGCACTTAGATATTAAGCCAGGTCTTACAGAAAATGAAAGCCAGACCATAAAAGGTATTCTAAGACCAAAACAAGGTACCAGACTCGGACAATAGGTCTCAGGCAACGATGAGCCATATGAGATTTGTCATTTTCCTGATGACTCACTACCTGCGGTTCGGGATTCCCGTCCAGCACCTCCCTGCCAGCAACACATAACCCTGAAGACCATATGCAGCTAATATTTCATGCATATCTACCGTCTGCAATTTCTACCCAATCTTTCCAATATTTATAAAATAGGGGCGGACAGTGTCGGTTTGATTTGCGGGGTCACACCTGTGATTAACAACTTTACAACCAAAATTAATGGATCAGTCCTGCTGTACATACCCTTGACGAATACATGTAACTCTGATCCATTGGCCACGAACCTTCGATGCGTGTTCACAGCATTCGGGTTTTCAGAATGATGTCGATAGCCGTGGTTGACACAGTCTCTGAGAAAGCTCAGATTCCGAGTGTCGTTGGCCTTGCCAATGGATTCTTTATGATGGTTGGGGTAACCTTGCGTCTTCGCAAAATCGATGAGATTCTCAATGGCGTATTGGCCGCAGTACTGGTCGTTCGCAGTCAATCCAATCAAGAGTAGCCCGCCTGTACTTTGTTGAAGCGCTGCAGATTGCACGAATCCTTGGAGAAGCGTCGCATTGTCATCATTCTGCTCTCTCTGGTCCCATACGATCCACGGGAAGTTGAAGAATATAATACTAGTGTCTATGGGTTTGCGCAGCTGGTGGATGGACTCTGAAATTTTCCTCGCATCCATCCATAAGGATAGCTTGCTAAGCAGACCATTTACAGATGGATCATCCATATTAATGAGGAGATCAATGATGAGATTGGCGTAACGCATTCGGTTGACTTCTTCTAAAATGGGTTTGGTTATAAGTTTGCCACGCTGCCGGTAGGAGGGGCTTACCGCATTGCTTTATATTTTCTCGCATCAGCCCGATAAGATGAGTGAGCCCCTCGGTACCAGTCTGAAAATCAAGCAGATTTATGCTCGATGACTGTATGTTATCAAACGAACCTCTCATTGCTGCTAGGGCTAACGTTGTTGACAACGTCTCACTCTCACCAACGAGAAGGATAGGCTTGGAGCAGTCTCTCACACGGCGCTTGATGTCTCCGAGTGGATCTTCAAGCGCACCGCCGTCCATGGATTCAGGTTCGGGTGGACCGCTTACGCTGGCTATCATTACAACGGAATGATTAAAGTCGAATAGTTGACAGGTCAGACCTGAATGGGGACAGCGATAGCCACTTTCTCACTGGTACTTTCATTGTTTCCCTCGCCACTGGCAGGAATGAGAAGAGAGGTACAACCTCCACCATCAAATAAATTAGTCACACCCGACAAATCCAAGCGTTCGGACTCACTCACTTGCTTCTCCGTCATCGTTCCTGCTTGAGGGGACTCGATCGTTAATATACAATCTTCCAAATGCAATAATTAGGCCAGAGATGTCTTCGGAATCACTCATATTGGTGACAAAGTGAAAAGGAATGCTGCAAGGTCATGGTGGTTGCGCGCAGTTTATAATGTCGAACTGCGACTGATCATCATCATGATATGCTCAGTCAGGAAGTGTGATTACCGCAAAGGTAGAAATGGCGAGGCTGTTATAAGTCTGTTGAGCGTCATGGTGAAGCGCTTCCGAGATGACATCGGATCCTGTACCATAACGACGCGAGTTGGTTACGTGCCAGATGTGACATAGGTGTGTATGACCACTGACAGTTGTACAGATAACATTTTCCGCGCTCACCTGTTGAACACCGTTTACCACAATTGCCAGGACCTTCCCACCGCTGGCATCATGATACAGCCGGTATTATGTCGATAGGCCATGATGTTAATAGGCCCTGCATGCGTCGGAAAGTACTGTTTGGTTTTGGTTAGTTTTGTGTTTGGTTCTAAGTATAAGTGACGGATCCCTCTGCCGAGCCTCTACGAAGCGAGCGACAACAAGGTGGAGTTCTCCAAGGGGGTGGCGGAACTGGACTTTTGAATATACAGTCGAGCTGCCCCAGCCCTCCCCCACACTGACATTTCCTTTACAGAAAAGCTTTTCCCACACACCAAACCAAACAAATGAACGTTTCCCACCCGTCCAACCAAGCGGCTTTTTTTCTTTTTTTTGGGGGGTGGAGCGTTTTCCACGAGGGGAAGCATTGCATAGTTACAGCCCCGTTGCCCGTCATAGGGCCTGTTCGGGTCCCCGGCATCGCTCAGCTTTCCGTCAGCCTTTGATATGAAAGCGATTCAC
>QLOK01007207.1:0-12207 GCA_003313805.1 Tricholoma flavovirens
GTTGAGATGTCAGCAGGGTTTCTCTTGCAGTTAAGTACAAAGTTAAGGTTTCAGAGTTCAAACTATGACTAATATATGGGCTGTATATATGGCTTGATGGCATCCCTTATACAGCATGGTACAGGTAGCTTACTGTACCAGCAACCATACCATCAGAGGTACACTTCACTACCCTGACAGTATGGTATGGGATACCATATTATGGTAGCCATAAACTGTATGTATACAGGTACAGTCGGCAGCCCTAAATTACAGTAGAGGAATTGCAGTAGAGGAATTACAGAATAGAGGAATTACAAGGTAGAGGGTAGAAGAATTACAGGTAGAGTTGGGGCCAACATGAATTTAATTGGGTGGGAGTGGTGATTATAGGGATCAGAATTACAGGCAGAGTTAAATGGGAGAATAGGGTGGATTTGGATATGTATGTGAGTAGGGGGTAAATTGGTGGGAGTGAATTGAGATAGTATGTTCAGCCTGAGTGAATAGGACTCCTTCAATTTAGTGGTACTACGAAAAGCAATAAGGGGAGGGTTCATTGGGGGTTTCAATGTGTTCAGGAGAGGGATAAGAAATATAAATAAATGACAGATATTGCATGGGCAGCCAGTGTATGTTGGACTTTCAAAGTGTTGTTCCCTTCAAAGGATGGGGATAGGAGAACAGGGAATGTTTTATATAGTTTTATATTGGATGTCTTTGATTAAAAAAGGAGAGTAAAAGGATAAAAAGAACTGCAAACCAACATGGGATAGATTGTAAAATGACATAGATTAGAAAATAATGGATTTAAAAATTAAGACTTGGGGGGGGGGGGGGGGGGNNNGAGTAAGTTGATAAAAAAGAAAAGCATTCAAGTAAGGAATTTCATGAATGAAGGACACTCAATAAGTAAATGAGATTTCTAAAACACCTATGTTTATTCAGGGCCATAGGTTGTGAAGAAAGGATGTCACTGAGTAAATGATATTGATAAACCACCTACGTTTCTTCAGGGCCTCAGGCCTCAGGTCCCGAAGAAACTATCTCACTGAGCAAATGATATTCATAAACCAACTACGTTTCTTCAGGGCCTCAGGTCCCGAAGAAACTATCTCACTGAGCAAATGATATTCATAAACCAACTACGTTTCTGAGGGGCCTCAGGTCCCAAAGAAACTATCTCATTGAATAAATGTACACGGGGGGGGGTTGGGAGGCTTGCCCCCCTACGAGCTCTAGACGGAGTGCTGGAGGTGCGGGTCCGTAAGCTCGTAATACTGCACGAAGGGGCTGGAGTGTGATTTGTGGCGTGTTGCAGAACTGGGGTGGCGCATGTTCTCACAGATCCTCCGATCGTGGACATCGTTCACTAAATAAGGCAATTGCGTGCTCTGTTTGGCTCCTAGCAGAAAGGACAGCGGAATATGATTGAGCTTGCCCAGCCAATGGTTATCGTCGAGATAACCAATCCTCTCGTTTTCACCGCCTGCCTGGCTTCGCGGGGCCTCTCCTCCACAGTAAACTGTTCGCGCGATGGCGATCTAACACTGTAAATAGTGTATCATCCTAACACCATCCTTTTTATACCCGTTCTCATATCCAATCCTTCGTCCAAAGAAAATCAAACTCCATGTCCCGAAACTCGGAAAGCCTCAAACGGTACTCGCCAAATTCTTTGCGAAAGATGTGGCATATATGTAAACCACGGACACACCCGATACTCTACCAATGCACTGGAACAACACCAACAAAGTGAGGAATGTAGGCTTAAATATCTCGGTGCGTAATAATTTTATTCTCCGTGACCTCTAACTGAATATTTTCGAACAGAAGTCCTCCTCTCGCAACAACGTCTTCCTATTCCCAAAGAACCGGCAGTTCCCTGTCCACCACCGTGTGATGGTGCGGCCTTTGTTTGGGATTGGGGTCCATTCGCGACCTATCCGTTCAAAATCTACAGCCCCACCTCTGACTCCCAACTCAAGCCAAACTACATTTTACTCAATCTCGATGCCAATACCTCCACAATCCGGATCCGCTCACTTTCAATCATATCGGTTCTCATATTCTTGACAAACTCCGCTATCCTTTTTATATACTGATGCCGTTCAAGGTGACCTTACCCTTTCCTTGCAGCTTCTGTGGTCAATCAAGTGTTAACGGGAAATGCAAGATTGGAATCGGTAAAGGAGGAAAAGTGTCTTCTGCCTGTCCGCTTGCATACAGCTTTATGATCAGTGCAGCAGCTAAAGTCAGTCAAACCAAACCTTGCACCAATGTACCGATCACCTCCAAACTTTGTACTGAGGTATAACATGCAGCAGCACCTGTCTGAGCGGCATCGAGGTTGGCAGCAGTATCTCAAGGATGACAATGACTTCCTTAATAAAATTGCAATTACTAACAAAGAAGAAGAGGCTTTGGGAATCCCAG
Organism: Tricholoma flavovirens; assembly: GCA_003313805.1. Lineage (NCBI taxonomy): Eukaryota > Fungi > Basidiomycota > Agaricomycetes > Agaricales > Tricholomataceae > Tricholoma > Tricholoma flavovirens. Next base: position 2,416 of record QLOK01007207.1, read on the forward strand.
AGAATAAACGAGGTGTTCTAGTTACTGCACTGGATTCATATGACGCTCGTTGCATGAACTTCAATCACCTACCATCTATCCAGGATCATCGCAATGACTCTCCCCGCCGGTTGCGCACGGAGGTAAATGATAAACGAGACTGCTTAGGTGCTGCACCGCTTGAACTTTCCGACATATGTGCATATGCATCCTCGTCACCCACGGTCTGCTTTTGTGCTTTTCCCTTGTGGGGCCTTGAGGAACTCCGAATATGGTTAGCTGCTTCCGATTCTATGCGGTGTTTGTTGGCCCATGTCAACACATTCGCGCTCATGTCAACACATCCGCGCTCATGTCAACGCATCCGACTCACTCGTGTCAGCATATTTTTCCACGGTGAAAGAACTCACGCCTTACATAGCTTCGCTTTTCACCTGTCCTCGCTTATCTTCCCACATATCATTCTACACTACACACGGTACGTTCAATTGCAATTGCATTTCACCAACACTCGAGAGTGAGCCCAACCAACAGAGAACAAAACACCATGCCACTAGGAGATGGAATAAGGAGAAACATCGCCCACGTTGATCCCGCCGAACGTGACATGCTGATCGACGCCATCAAGAAGCTCAACCACCTGTACTATCCAGGCGCTCCAAGCGACACACCGCCAGGCGGTGTCAGCTTGTGGTTCAAACAGGATGAAATTCATCAAGCGACCCATGTCCACGGTGGCCCGGAGTTCCTGCCGTGGCATCGCGAGCTCACCAATCGCTTCGAGGCCCTCCTCCGCGAGATCAACCCCCAGCTGTCACTCCATTACTGGGACTTCAAGGAGGATCCCCGCAGTATCCCCAACGGGAACTTGGGGGGAGGGAACACCGGTCCAGTCAACCTTTTTGAGGCCACATTCATGGGATCGCCAAACGGCGAGATTGGTGAACCTTGGCTTACAGCGGGATTCTATGATCCAAACGCTGGCATGCCTGGTCACCCACGGGACCGAGAGGCCAGCTTGAATCCTGCCGATCCTCCGAAGCTCGTTACACGGCCTTCCACCTACCCCGGACCGCCCCCGACGCCTCTCATCACCGCAAGCCAGGAAAATCACATCCTGGGTCTCCAGGCTTTCGGCCCGGCAATCGGCCAGAACCACGACTTCGATCCCAATTTCGTCAACATCAAGCCCAACTATTTCCGGACGGCATGGGAAGACATCCATAATGCGGCACATAGCTACTTCTCCAACGTCAGCCCACACATTGCTTTTCGCGACCCGTTCGTCTTCCTGCTCCACTCAAATGTCGATCGTATCTTCGCTATGTGGCAGTGCGATCCAATGCATCCGGAGCGATTGGATCCAACCACTGTCTACGGATCCGAGTCGAGCATGGACGTGGACGTCTTTGCGGTGGGGATGCACTCGGTTCAGAACCTGACCAATCTGGTTGAGCCCTTCAGCACAGGCCATGGCCAATTCAACAACATCCGCCCCTGGGAGCCAACTCATGAGAACCAGGGCTCTCCGCATGACTACCATAACCTCTCCGTCGTCGCGCCGCCGTGCTATGACACATCACCGACAACCGTGCTCATCGTAGCGGCCGAGAACCCTGGCAACGATATCAACTTCAATGATGTGCCCCAGGGTGAGACTGCCTCCCGTGCTGCCGTCTTCCAGATCTTCGCCTGTGGCGTCATCACATTGAAGGTGAAGCCAGGCAGCGGACCGCAGGCTCCATATTCCGTAATGAGCCCTCCTGGCGACACTGTCGTTGTGCCCAGCGGCGCCCACCAGTTGCAGCTGGCGAGGATATGGTTTCAGTTCACCGGTGTGGCACCAGGTGCAGCGCCTACCGGATCGGTGACAATCCACTGTGCTGAGACCAACCAGGACTTTGTCTTCTCTATTCATGGCAACAGCATTGCACGACCCACAGTTGCTGTGATGCTTGTTCTCGATCAGTCAGGAAGCATGGGCTGGCTTGCCGGCATTGATGCCACCACCAAGCGGATTGACGTACTCCATCAGGCAGCGGCGAACTTCTGTCAGCTCGTTCAGGTCCACAATGCTGTAGGCATGGTGAGCTTTGACCAGGCAGCCTACCCTGGGTTTGACGTCACCACCCTCACTGGTGCCGCAGGCGATCCAAACCTTCTTGCCATGGTTAACACCATCAACAAACTACAGCCTCAAGGCGCAACCTCAATCGGGAATGGAATTGCACTCGGCAGGGCCACACTCAATACAGTCAACACATTTGCCAAGAATGTGATGGTTGTGTTTACTGACGGACTGGAGAATACCCCTCGCTTCATTGCCGATGTCGCTGGAAGTCTGAATGCACAGACTTTCGCCGTTGGTCTGGGCACTGCCCAGCAAGTAAGCGCTGGAGCGCTTGATGCAATTACGAGCCACACCGGTGGTTACATGCTCCTAAGTGGGCCGCTAAGCCCCTCCAATGATGATCTGTTCCGCCTCCGGAAGTACTTTCTGCAGGTTCTGGCTGGGATCTCCAACACAAGCATCATAACTGATCCCACTGGGACGATCTTTCCTGGTCAGAAGGTTTGTATTCCCTTCCAGCTAAGCGAAGCCGACATCGATGCAACTGCAATTCTTTTAACTGATCGCCGCGGCATCAATTTCTTCATTCAAACGCCGGCAGGTGACGTGATGACACCTGGGTCCGCCAGTGGCCTGGGAGCAACTTTTGGGGTCGGCACTAACATGAATTACTACCGGTTCACGCTCCCACTGGCGCTTGGTGCAACCCCTGCCCGGGCGGGAACGTGGTATGCAATTCTCGAGTTGGGTGGTGACCAAGGACCCGAGGTTGCTGCCAGTGACAGTGTTGGGGGTGGGATCCGTTACAGCTTCAGTGCCCAGGCATTCACGAACATCCGGATGGATGCACGTCTCTCACAGAACAGCCTCCAACCTGGGGCCAGCATCACCATCTCGGCGACTCTGACAGAATACGGTATTCCAGTGGCGCACCGCGCAAATGTACATGCAGAGCTAGAGTTGCCTGATAATACCCGGGCGACACTAGTGCTATTGGAAGCAGACCCAGGTCGTTTTCAGGTCAGCACAACCGCGATCGTTCCAGGGGTCTATCATATCCGTGTAGTGGGGTCCGGCATCACGATGCGGGGTGTCCCGTTCACGCGTGAGCAACAGCTCTCTGCAACAGCCATTCTAGGTGGTGACAACCCGCCGATGACGAGTGGCCCCCCTACGAACGGGCACGACAAAGACCTGTGCACGCTGCTCGGGTGCCTGCTTGGCCCGAAGACGTTTGGTGGTTTCCTTGAACATAACAAAGTCGATCCGAAGGCTGTGTTGGGCTGCATTGAGACCTGGTGCAAGGCCAGACTCGCCGGTCCTACCAAAGAGGAACTCGCGGAGCGTGAAGGTACAGCATGACTGTTTGACTTACCACGGGCACACCTCATGAAAGCATGTATGATCGTTGTGGTCTTGTATTTTTCTCCTTGTTATCTCCTCGGTCTTGCATGCCTGCTGCACGGTCCTATCGCTACGTATATATATGTACTATACTTTACCCCAGTCTGCCTCGTTCGGTCCTTTGTTTGCTTAATCTAGTGAAGGGATGCGTGATTTTTCGTAGCATAAAAATATGGGAAATCAGGATTTTCTTTTTTGGTAAAAGTGTCTAAGTGAATTACACCATAGACACCAAACTCCAAACCATTCGTGAGGTGCGACGGTAAAAGTTTTTTCCTACATTTTTAAAAACCACAACTTCAAGTCTCAACACTTGGGAATTCCCAGACTCCAAACCAATCATGAGGCGTGGTAAAAGCTTTTTCCCACATTTTCAAAGACCGCAACTTCCAACACACTATTACCGCGCCTCAATGACTGGCACAACTTGTAAATGTGGCTGGGTCGGCACCTCGGCACAGTCAACTTACTCCCAATGACAAGCAAGCCATTCCACTCATTCCTCACCATTTTCCTTCACTTTTTTGGTACATAGCACTGATGTGTACACTATATATATATGTAGTGTTAATAGACAGCTATTTTCACTTTTACACCTATATTTAGCCTATAACAAGCACTCCCTGAATAAGAGGGAGGAGGAGGGGTCTCTTCTCCTCACTGAGGGGCTCTACTATATGTACGTGGATAGGTAATGATGTATACTGTGTTCTAATTCCTGAACTGCTGGCCTTGGTGAGTGACTGTAACCTATTTCAAGACATTCACTCTCCACCTCTCTTGTATAGACTCATGGACCATTTCAAGGTGTTAATCTTACTAACAACACCTTGGTATGTCTGTATATAATACCACTGTAAGTCTGCCCCAACACAGACTCACGACATCTACCAACACTGAGACCTGCATACACTCACTGACACTCGCCTGTGGTCACCTGCCGTCAAAATGCTGACATAATACATCACTGATGCCCTGGCCTGCAGTCGCCTGCACTTGCACATATCTATACAACAACAATGACAGTCACTCATTTCTCAATGACAACACATAAAAGAGAGGTGCTACAAACACTTCTGATACTTACCTGTGCCTGCCTGCACTTGCCTGCAGTCACACGATCATGTGACCTCCCTTGATAATTACCACTGATGATGACAATGACTCCACACTTTGCATGCATGCACATCAGTTCCAATATTGCTCCATTGATGTGGTGCCTACTTACTCAGTAACTATGCCTGATGTGGCCTCTTGCTGACAGGCCATCTTTTCAGGTATATTATGTACATCTTATTTTTCCCAGCCTTCCTTCCCACTTCCATGAAACAAAGGTACAGTAGTTTATCATCCCCCATTTACTGTAGCTTATGGTTCCAACTTCTGTGCAACAAAGATAACTTGATCCTGTCTCTCTAGTCCACCTTAAGTCTAGTGTAGGTTGCCAAACCTGGCATCCTTCCACTTTTTTTTTGACACTGACAACTTTCTTCACCTACCAAACCAACCCTGTCTCATCAACCTTCTACCTCCATCCCACTCCTCACCAGGAGCATGAGAAGAAGATTACAGGATTCTGGCCAACCAGCCAAATTAGAGACACTACCAATCACACAATGAAACCACTGGGATTTCTGCCCATCACTCCTGCCATCACCACCAACCACTGATACTGACTCATCCACTGACAAAAGTACACCTACCACCACCATCCACCATCCACCATCACAAACACCAGGTCACACCACCTACCACCCAAACCAAAATGTCACCCTCCACACAACCCCTTGCTAAAGTGAAGGCCACCAAGATGAAGGAATGCCCTATGCTCACCACTGGCAAAATCACACCACTCATCATGCAATCTTGGACCCTCACATGCAAGCGCTACAAGAAGCATGGTGGGAAGACTGACACTGAAATTGTCAGTTATGTCACTGAGGGCATGTTTGAACCATGGCTCATTGCATGGTACCAAGCTGATCAAACCAGAATTGATGCTCTCTCTCTGGATGCCTACCTCTCAGAGCTTGCCCAACTGGTCCTTGAAAAAAACTGGTCACACAACATTCTCAAAACCATCCTCTCTTCATCCCAAGGCAATCAAGTCTTTATAGACTGGAAATTTGAGCTTGAGAACCTGAATGCCATCCTTGCCACCTCTGCACCAACTAAGGTCCTCACCAAGGCCGAACTTAAAAACACAGCTCCAATCCAACCTCCACCCTGACCTGAGACTCAACATCAGTCTTGAATCTGTCCTGGCTGTTGATCTTGCCCCCTGTGCTATTGAGGTCAAAGAATGTGACAACTGGATGCGGGCTGAAGATGCTTGCACTCAAACACTAATTGACACCTCCACCACCACGGTGAGAAGAAGGATTTACTCTCTTGACTCACTGATCCACCAGCGAAGGGAAGTGCCTCCACTACCAGTCCCAACAAAACAAGACAGACTGAGAAGAAATGCCTACCAGCCCTCACACTTGAAGAATGAGCCCTCCTCGACAAACATGCTGGCTGCACACAATGCCACAAATTTAATGCTGGCCATAAAAACACCAACTGCCCAATGAAGGCTGACAACACCTGGCCTGACGCTGAAACCTATGCAACCCTCATGGCACCAGCAACATCTGCACTGGAAAAGGAGAATAAAGACAATGAGACTGACTCGTGCATCCCTCCCCCTGCTGAAGTCCCCTTCTCCATATCACACCTCTATCCTATGTTATATGTCACCAGCCCCCTCATCACCAAATTTCCTGTACAAATCCATCCACTAATGAACATTGGTTCCCCCTCCACAGTGATTAGCCTCGAGCTCTGTGAACAGCTTGGCCTTCAACATTATCCTCTTCCAAAAAAGGAAAATAACCTGTCATTGCTGAGTAAGCAGAAACTAAACTGCGAGGAGTTCGTCAACCTGGAGCTACAATCAGACCAGGGGGTATGGAAATTGAGAGTACATAGGATGAAGGTAAATAAGGGACTATCATTCCTGATTATACTAGGAATGCCATTTCTTTCATCTAAACGGATTGTGATCAACACACATGAGTGAACAGCCATTGACAGACAGTCTGGCTTTGACCTTCTCAATCCTCCTCCTCAAACACCCCAGCCCCAAGGCAAACAATGAGTTATACCTCCACCGACACCAAAAAGAATTCAGACTCCAAAACCACCCACTCTCAAAAATTCTGGAACACCAGTGCTCGCTGGCTGCTTACTGCCCAGACCAATCATGTCTGCCATGTGAGATCACATTGAGGGCCTAGCATTCCAAGAACTCCTCAAGGAAAAAGATGCCAAGATGAAACTCAAATTTGTGGACCATTTCCTACTTCGTCTCCCTGATAGTACTGAAGACATCCCTGGCCACATGTTTCACTGAATTCAGCTCAAAGACCCCACCAAGATCAATAATGGGAAAGGATATGCAGCACCAAAGAAATACCAAGAACCTTGGAAACAACTGCTAGACAACCACTTGAAGGCAGGCTGGATAAGACAATCCTTCCTCAGAATTTGCCTCACCCATGTAATGTGTGCCAAAATACATCACCAGCATACCTGACTTAACAGTCGACCCCTGGTGGGTGAATGACTACCGGGCACTCAACAGTAATACTGTACGAGACAACTTCCCTCTACCCCACATAGACAATATACTCACCGATTGTGGGAAGGGAAAAATATTTGGCAAGATGGACATGACCAACTCCTTCTTCCAGACCTAAGTACACCCTGACAACATTCACCTCACTGCTGTAAGAATGCCATGGGGACTCTATGAATGGACTGTCATGCCACAGGGTGGATGCACCGCACCTGCCACACATCAGCACTGAATGACTGATGCACTCCGGGAACTCATCAGCAAGATTTGTCATGTGTACCTTGATGACATCATTAAATGGTCACAAACCATGGAGGAACATGAACAAAATTGCACCACTGTTCTTGAGGCCCTCTGAAAATCCAGCATATATTGCAACCAGGCAAAATCCAACCTCTTTGCCTCTGAGTTATGTTTTCTCCACCACATCATCTCTGGATCAGGCATCAAACCTGATCCCTGTAAAACTGACTGCAATGCCTCCTGGCCACAACCAACAACTGCCACCAATGTCAGGGGATTCCTGGGATTAACCAAGTACATCGCCACATTTCTACCAGCACTTGCCAAATATACAAGTGTTCTCATGCCACTCACCACCAAGGAATGCAACCAGGAATTTCCCCTGTGGACCAAAGAACACCAGGCCACCTTTGAGCACATCAAAGACCTGGTTCTCAGCACCAACTGTCTCACCATAATTAATTACAATGACAAGGTGTCCAACATTTATGTCACCACTGATGCCAATGACCACTGCACTGGCGCTGTTCTGAGTTTTGGTGCAACCTGGGAAACTGCCTGGCTGGCTGCCTATGACTCATACCAACTCAATGATGCTGAGAAGAATTACCCAGTCCATGAGAAAGAATTACTTGCCATAGTCAAGGCATTTAAGAAATGGTGATCTCACCTACTCAGCATCCATTTTGAAGTCTTCACCGACCACCAAACTCTTGAATACTTCCAATCACAGAAGGAGATGTCAAGATGACAAATGAGATGGTCAATGTACATGGCTGACTTTGACTACAATATCACATACATCCATGGCGAAGAAAACACTGCTGCAGATGCCCTATCCTGCATGCCTCGCCGCTTGTGCAATTGCCTACACATGCAATGTGTCCAAAATGCCAGCTGGCAGCATATTAAACATCACCACAGATCAGTCGCTTCTTGATGCCATTATCACTGGCTAGGAGACCGATTCCTTCACCAAACAACTTATGAAGGACATTGACATGGGGAGCATCGAAGGGGCGACCCTTACCGATAGACTCCTCTATGTCAGCCACCAACTTGTGATCCCACAAGATCTCAAAGTCCACAAACTACTTTACAATCTGGCGCATGACACCTTGGGCCACTTTGGCTTTGATAAAAGCTATGAATCCCTCTGCAGCTCCTATTACTGGCCAAACATGTGCCAGGACTCGGAAAATGCATACATACCATCATGCACTAAGTGCCAGAGAAGCAAAAACCAGACCATGAAACCCACTGGTCCTTGCCCTGGATTTCATCGGCCCACTACCAGAGGAGAATGGAAAGGACACCATCCTGACCATGACAGACCTCCTTGGTGCTGATATATGCATCACTGGTATTCACTCCTCATACACCGCTGCCCAGGTCACTGTAGTGCTCTTTGATGAATGGTACTGTGAAAATGGTCTCATGTTACACCTCGTCTCTGACAGAGATGCACACTTCACCACTGACCCCTGGACCGCACTCCACAAGCTCACTGGTGTCAAACTAAAAATGTCAACATCCTATCACCCTGAAACCGATGGCAGCAGTGAACAGACAAACAAAACCATGAACCAAGCCATTCGGTACCATGTTGACAACAACCAAAAGGCTGGCTAGCCAAACTCCCCCATGTATGCTTCACCATCATGAACACCATGAATGCATCCACTGGCTTCTCTGGTTTCCAACTCAAAACTGGCTGATCTCCATGCATCATTCCCCCCATTGCACCCCTCAATGAGAATGCAACCACCGAGCAGATCACTGCACACGACATAATTACACACATCCACCTAGATGTCCAAGAGGTGCAGGACAACCTACTCGCAGCCAAAATCTGCCAGGCATACCATGCCAATGAACACCAGGCACCAGAGGATGTCTACAAGGTTGGTGACCTTGTCATGCTCTCCACTGACAATCACCGCTGCAATTACAAATGCAAAGGCAAAACATGAGTCGCCAAATTCATGCTGTGACACGACAGCCCCTACATGGTCACACACACCTTCCCTGAACACTCAGAATACACCCTGAAACTTCCCAACAACCCCAACACCTTCCCTGGCTTCCATGCACACCTCCTAAAACAATATGTCCCCAATGACCCACTCCTCTTCCCAGACTGGGAGCCTGCCCAACCAAGGCCAATTGTCATTGAAGACAGCACAGAAGAGTGGTACATCAACAAAATTGTGGATGCAGACCAACATGGCAGGGGGGTACAATACCTTGTCCATTATGAAGGATATGGGAAGGAACATGATGAGTGGTGCCCTGGCTCAGAAATGGCTGATACAGACACCATTGACCAGTGAGAAGATGAAAATGGGACAGAGGTCTAAGACCCACACAATTTTTTCAAGTGGGGAGGAGTGTAAATCTGCCCCAACACAGACTCATGACATCTACCAACACTGAGACCTGCATATGCTCACTGACACTTGCCTGCGGTCAC
>QLOK01007214.1:0-28053 GCA_003313805.1 Tricholoma flavovirens
CCTTCCATCTGACCCCAACCAGTTAATTTAGTTTCATCTGACCATATTATCCTTTTCCAATCCTCCAGTGTCCACTCAGCATGCCTCTCAGCAAACTCCAGTTATGGCGGTGGTGAGGCTTGAGTAGGGGGTGTTTTTGCTTGACTACAGGTTTCATGCCTCATTTCTTGAGGTGGCGATGAAGTGTTTGGGAAGAGAAGGGGGTATTGGTGATATCCTGGAGTGTATGTGCTGCTTCAGTGGCATTCTCCACCTTTCCCATACGAATAATCCACCTGGCATAGTCAACATCAGCAGTAGTAAGCTTAGTAGGTTGACCACCAGATGACTTTGGCATACTGAAAGGCCAGCATCAAGAAGTTCAAGAACATGAAGTGTTTGAGCAGAAGAGAGCTTGTGCATGATTGGTGGGGGGTTGGAATGAGATGCCAACTGGTGGAGAGCTCTTATATATACCTAGTCACATGATATTGTTTGTAACTGTTTATAAGAATCAACAAAGTCATGTGATTTACCCATATTTCTGACTAAAAAATCAGTGCAACAAAACTGTTACAATGAGTGACTGAATTAAATGGTTTATTTAACTTATGAAATGATGTCACATGACACTGAGACCTTTCAGGCAACCTCTTGTGATATTGAGGTATGCTCCATAATATTTTTAAGAATTCTGAAATTTTATTTCCTATTTTACAGACTGATCTATACAAATATGCAAAACATTGTAACAGTTTTGTAAGCTACTGTAGGTGCTGGTGTTGGCATTGGCATTGTGGCTGTCCTCACTGGCATTGGCATTGGTGTTGCAGCTGCAGCTTTCCCTCACTGGTGTTGGTGTTGGCCCTGGTGTCATTGGTGCCCTTGGCCTCATTTGTCATGCTCCCCTTGTTGGTATCATCTTCATTGTTTGCCTTGCTGTTGTTGTTGTCTGCTTCATCATTGTCTTCTTCCTCCTCCTCATCTTCTTCCTCATTGTCATCCTGTTCCATCATCTTCCTCTTCATCATCTTGTTCCTCCTCCTCATTGTCTTCCCCCTCATTGTCTGCTTCCTCTACCTCAGATTGGTGCTGGGTACTAGTTGGGTTCTGGGGCAGGGTGGTAAAATGCTCTTGGTGGCACAAGATTGCTTGGGTGGAGTGACACCAATGCCCTCCCTTAGCTTGGTCCTTGGGAGTGGTGTTGGAGCAGGTTTGAGGCATTTTGAGGTTGTCAATGGTCATTGATGGTTGTTGATGGGTCATAGAGTGGTGTGGAAGGTTGGAGGTTGTGGTGAAAAGGATGGGAAAGTGTTGATGAAATAGGCTGTGTCAACAAATGGCATGCTTTGTCCCTGTTTGGAGCTCTTTACTCTCCCCCACCTATTCCAATCAGAATGCTAGGAATCCGAGCGGAATTTACTAGGAATTTTTTTGGCAGGAGTTACTGCCAAAGTTGCATTCCTAGTCCTAACTTTGTCCGATCGGAGTCTGAGTGAAGTCCTAGTAGATTCCTAACCAGGTGCTCAGACTCGGAATTTCTTGCTAGGAGTCCTTTCAGATTCCGAACAGCAACTGCTAGGAATGCTAGGAATAGTCTGAGCTTGTCCGAGTCCTAGTTAGGTCACATTGTCCTTACTTATAAGTATAAAAGTAATGTTTTTGCCGAGAGTCAAACCCTTGACCATTACATCAACCATTACATAAACAAAGATGCAACTAACAATTACACCACAAGGGCATAAATGGTCATGTAATTCAACACCCTAGGTAGGGTTCCCGGTGGCTGTGTATTACAAAGCACACAGCCATCATCAACAGTGCCAGCTCATCATGCTCAACCACCACCACCACCACACTCGACGACAATGACCGCCCTCCTCCTTCCCTTGCCACCACCACCTCCCCAACACCCACAGCCACAGGTCCCACGGCCGCCACCACAGCACCACATGATGGACAGGAGCCGCAACGCACATGAAGTGGGCCCAAATGACTCTGTCATCATTTGGGCCCTAGGTAAGTTAATTTATATTCATTTCTCATTATTTTTGTTTGAACTAACTTATGTTTTTCTTAATTATAGGTTCTATCCATTTTGTAATGACATGACCACCCTAAAGCCACGCCACCACCGCCATGAGCAACTGCTCGCGGGGTGGAAACGGGGAGCAGACCACGATGACAACTGCCAACAAGAAGAGAACAATGACAGGACGACCAGGACCAGGACCAGCAGGGGCACGACGACAGCAGGACAACGACAGGGACAACGACGCCAGAGGGACGACGACAGCAATGGCAAGGAAGGGGCGACAGCGACAGCGACAATGCCAGCCCAACAAGACCTGATGACGAACGACCCACCACCCGCCCCCAGCCTCATGAGCAACCGCTCATGGAGTGGATCGCGGGTGGAACGACAAAGCCGACGACTGAGCGGGACAGGGGTGCCCACCACCACCAGACGAGGGGGGACGAGGGGACGATGAGACGGCGCACTAAATGGGCCCAAACGACGTTGTCAACGTTGTTTGGGCCATAGGTAAGTTTTTATGTTCATTTCTCACTTTTTTGTTTGAACTAACTTAGGTTTTTAAATATAAGTATCTACTTTATACTGACCCTAAACCACGACGGCCGCCACCACCGCCACATCAGCACCCCGATCCACTGCTGTGAGCAACTGCTTGTGGGGTGGAAACTGGATGCAGCGGGACAGGAACGATGATGCAACAACGACGCCGCTGCCTACGCCCTTCCTCCCACCGCTAGCATATGGCCCAAGAGACATCGTTGATGTCTCTTGGGCCATAGGTATTTTTTTCTTTTCTTTTCTCGTTTCATTTACTCGTGACTAACATAGTTTTTTTAGGTACAATTTCAACTATTAACAATAATGACAACGACTACAATGCAACAGCAAGGGGGCAACGAAAACGACCCAGCGCAAGGACGGGGACGACGAGGAAGACGAGACGGGATGGGGGGCACGAGGTAAACGAAAAGAAAAGGCCCAAGAGACGTCGCCGACGTCTCTTGGGCCATCTGTAAGTTTTTTTTTGTTTCATTTCACTTTTTTTGTTACTAACACACTTTTTTAGGTACCAATTAGAACTACTGTGATGATGGGATGGCGGAGCTGACACAGCACCCAGACAACAACAGCAACACCAACAATGAAGGACGAGGGATGGGACGACGAGGGACAAGGACGACAACCCCAGCCCCTGCCCCCGCCGCTGCGAGCCACTGCTCGCACGGGGGAAAGCGGGTGCTGATGGACGACAACAATGGGGAGACAACGACGAGGAGGCAAACCAAATGGGAAAACAGCCCAAGAGATGTCGTTGACATCTCTTGGGCCACAGGTATATATTTATTATTTCCCACTTTTCTTTTTACTAACCAAGTTTTTAGGTACTAATTTAAACTTTCAACACCCATGGGACAGCAGACAACAGGAATCCTAATGACGATGATGGCCCACAGGGGTAGGACGACGACCAGGAGGAAGGGGAGGACGGGGGACGAACAACGGACAAATGACGGTAGACGACAAGGAGGCACCCGCCCCCTCTGTTGCAAGTGATGGGACGGCAACAACAGGACGACAGCAGCGGAGGGGGTGGGAGGGAGGGGACAGCAACAGCATGCACCCAGCACCCACCTCACCCCTGTGAAGGGGCTGAGGTGGCGGGGACGGAGATGGAGATGGCGGGGTGGGGCCAAAAGTGCCAACACACAAGCTGACGACGGCCACACGCCCCCCTCGGAGGGGGGCATTTAAATTAGATTATACCCCTCCCCCGCTCGCCTTGCAGGGGAGGGGCTAAATGTTATGTAGTTAGCCCCCCCCGCCCATCGAAAATGCGAGGGCAGGTTTTCTTTTTGTGTTTGTTGTACCTCTCGCATTTGTGCAGGGGAGATAATTAATTTAATATATTTTTCTATTTAATGTCCCTGCCCCTTTAGGTTTCATCAAGTACTCTGCTTCTGATTCTCCCTCAGCAATACTATAAAAGAAGGTACTTAAGGCATACATGATGCAAATGACTACTTGTAAAATTGATACAGGCATGTGAACAATTAAATGCCTGGCTGGGTGGATTTGAATCAATTCTGAAAAGAATGACACCCAGCAATTTTAACTGGTTCTTACATGTCATGCTATTTCTTCACACAAGACTGCTGATTGAGAAACAAGAAAATAAGGCTAATGGTCTTGAGAATGAAAAGGATGAGGGGGATGAAGAAGAAGAAGGAGATGACACAGGTGATAGTGTTGACTAATTCATATTTGTGATCTAAGCATCATGTACTAAGAAGTGGTATTTGAACATATTTCATTATCTGCAGATGTGATATACAACATATGATGCCATCATAAGATGTGGTACTGAGTTTGCAAATTCCCCTCAACTTACTCTAATATGACACCAAATGTTTTGCTTTGAATCTGCAAAAGTGTTGGTATGTATTTGGATGTCTGCAAGGTTTGGTATACAATTAATAGATGGTGCCATGAGTTTCAAAAGTTTCCCTTCAACCTACTCTAATATGACACTAAATATCCTGCCAGGATATCTTGATGATTCCATATTTCACACATCAATTGAATTTGGTTGTTCAGTAAAAGTGTGACAATGACAAAAATACAAGAGGAATATCTTGATGATGCCTTAATGGCTTTACTTGATCATTCAAAGAGTGTGCAAGATGACAAGAAAAAGCAGGTGAAACTCAGATTTAAAAATCTGGTCAAAATATGCACCATGACTATGTTTTATATACAGTGTGTCACATGACTATGCAAAGGTGATTTTCAAACTCGGGTGAAAATTGCAGTCAGAATGGTATATAACATCACTATGTTCCATATATGGTAGGTCACATGACTACGCAAGGGTGATTTTCAAACTCGGCTAAAAAATGCAGTCAGAATGATATATAACATCACTATGTTCTATATATAGATAGTCCCATCACTATGCAAGGGTGATTTTCAAACTCGGCTAAAAAATGCCATCAGAATGATATATAACATCACTATATTCCATATATGGTAAGTCACATGACTATGTCATCACTAGTTGACTTGGAGATATTTAGATATTGTGTTAGGAATTTACTCGGACACTCGGACTTTACTCGGAATAAAACTGCTAGGAATTTTATTCTGCTCGGAATTTATTTGGAGTCCGCTCGGACAATTAGGAATTCCTAGGTCAGCTAGGAATTTGTTAGGACTCCACTCGGAATCTGCTAGGATTCCGAGCATTCCGATCAGACTAGGTGGGGGACAGTAAAGTACAGCCTGTTTGATAGGTTGGTGGTATGTAGTCTATGTATGTTATATGTAAAGTAAGCTTCTGTGGTGTAGTGGTTAGTTGTACAATGCTCTTAGTGTAGTATTTCTGTGAGTTGAGGGTTCAAGTCTCAGTAGTGCACCTCTTTTTAACTATTACATAGTAAGAAGACTGCTGACAAGGACAGTCCTAGGACAGTCCGAGCACCTGTCCACTCAGACTCCACTTGGACACTCAGACAGTCCTCGGACTCAGCTCGGACTGGACATCCCAATTTGGCAGGACTCTCAGCCAAAAAAGTCTGAGCAAAGTCCTAGGACTGTCTGAGTGTCCAAGCAAAGTCCAAGCAGAGTCCACCAGATTAGGGGGGGGAGTGTAAAGACCTCATCTTGCCTATTGTTCTTCATGTGATAAGCTTGTCATATGATATTGCAAGGTGTGGGAGGATGGTATGAGTCTCCAATGATAACAAATACAGCCGCCAAAGTGCATGAAGTACATTTGAAGTTTGATCGAACTTGTTCAAAGTTGATTGATGAAGGTCATGATGATCAAGTTGAGTTCAAAGACATGTGGATGGCTTGTAAGTTGTTCTCATAGACTTGATAGGCTTGTCAAATGTACTGGGAAAAGAAGTGGGGAAGTGTGAAGAAGATTGAGCTTGATTGAAATAGTTCATGAAATATTGAGAAAAATGATAATACTTGACCAGGAAACCCACATAAAACCCTACAAATGGCTTTGTATGGTATAACATGGGTTAGAGGAAGGTAGTGAGATGGTTCTAAACTTCAGCAAGATAAACCAAGGTTATACAAACTAAGAGCAAGATATTTCGAGGATGTTCAATCAAGGTTCAATAAAAGTTCAAAGTCTCAATAAAAGTTCAAGACATTTGAGGAATGGGTTGGATATGTGAAAGAAGATGTGGACAATGTGGATGGGGGCTTTGATAGGTACTAATACACAAGTGGTGATGACTGGATGATGTTTGATATGTTTGAGACACAGATACAATGATTTCTGAGGAAGTTCACAAAAATTTTGCAAAACTTCAAGAAAAGACTAGAGACTTGGACTCAAGAGTGGGAGCTCTTAAATCAGACAATAGAGAAGTGAGGCAAATGATTTCTTGTTGGAAAAGGTAGGTAATACAAAGTTATATAGGTTTTGAAAACATCGGATTAAAATGGAAATAGAACATGAGGCCTACATGAGGCAGGATGTAAACGATCTAATGGGTCTAACAACAATGGGTAAATGATGGAATGATGTGAAAGATGAGACAAACAAAAAGAATCCATGTGGGGAAACACATGTTCCCTTTGAGGAGTCTGAAATACTTTGACAATCCTCTCATGTCCTTCAAAGTGTGATCCTGCCTATTGTTCCACATGCAATAATCTTGTCATATGATGTTGCAAGGTGCGGTGGTGTGGTACAAATGTCCAATGATAACAAATGCACCTGCCAAAGTGTGCGAAGTACCCTCAAAGTTCAATTGAACTCATTCAAAGTTGATCAATGAAGGTTGCAATCAAGGAGGGTTATAAGAGGTGCAGATGGCTCGTAAGTTGTTTGAACAGACTTGGTAGGCTTTTTGAATGTATTGCAAAAAGATTTGAGGAAGTTCAAAGAAGATCAAGCTTGATCAAAATGGTTTGAGAAATATTGAGAGCTTGATATCACTGTTTGAGATTGTTCAATTGAGTGTAATGTAATCAATGCTTGTCAAACGAGGTATGAGGGACTCATGTGAATGCTCTAAGTCAACTTGAAGATGTTCAAGGGGCTCAATATTGCTTGATATTGCTTGAAAACTGTTCAAAATGCTTTCAAACTTGTTCATGGATGTTCATACTGTCATGTGAAGCTGTCATGTGCAATGTGAAAAGGATCTGCTTATCTCAAGAGCTCTAGGTGCAAGGTGGACATATCAGTGTCATCTATCAGTACATGGCACTGAGAGGGGGTTTGGCTAGTGCTTATCTGATGGGTCTCCCCTTCACTGGTCTCCTGGTTTCCTTCCCTGTTCTCTGCTGGGCCAGGTAGTTGTTATTGTCATCAACAGTTAATATCTAGAAACTTTGTTAGCAACAAAAAATGAAATGAAATGAAAGAAACTTACCTATGGCCCAAGAGATGTCAATGATGTCTCTTCAGCCCTTTTTGTGTTCCTCATCATACAGTGCCATATCCATTGCCTGTGCCTTCTGTTCTTGTCCTGTGCTTGTCATCACCCTCATCTTTCACCACTGCCACCATTTTGGTCATGTGGTTGTTGTACTCTCCATCTCCATCCTTGTCATCATGGCTCCCCCTCTTTGTCATCATTGGATGCTCCCTGTCTTTGCTGTGCCAGCTGTTTCCACCCCATGAACAGCTGCTCACAGCAGTGGGGTGCTGGTGGCTGTCATTGTCTTTGCCTCACCATGCCTTGTCTGTAAGGGGACAACCCCTGGGTAGGATACTCAGCCCCTTCTAATGTTTATATTATTTTACTTCAGTCATGGACTCATTCCTACATGTTTTTCCATTACATTACTCTAGCTTTGTGATTGTTTGGCTACAGCCTTATGTTGGACAGTTAGAGTAGTTACCTTTCTTTAGTTCATTATTATTAGGATTTCCTCTGCTTATAGCAATACACTGGCCATGCCTTAGTGCCCCCTCTCTCTCTGATTGAGTCTCCTCTTGTTGCTGCAGGGTCTTGCCCTTACATTGTCCCTGCCCCATTGCCCCTGTCATTGGACATCACCCTGTTTTCTTATTGTCCTGATCCATCATCCACCCCACAAGCAGGTGCTTGTAGTGGTGGTGTTGTTGTGGGTGTGCCATCTTGGTGCTGTCTCATGGTAAATAACATAGATAAAACCTAGAAAAAGTGAATAAAAAGATTGGTTAGTTGAAAATAAAGGAAAACATGACAAAAAAAACATTACCTACAACAGGTCATCTGGGCCTGATGTGGTTGGTTTGCAGTGGTTGGTGGCATTAGTTGATGTGCAAGTGGGCGTGGGAGTGGTGATGGCAGGTGGTGATGGAGTTGTTGTGGTGGTAGAGGAGTGAAGGAGCATCACCATTGATGGTTGTGGTCACTGTGAAGAATTAGATGTCATAGTGGAGTTTGAAAGAATGACAAAAATGGAACATGAAAATGAAACTGAAAATGACCATTTTTGCAAAAGCAAGGGTAGGGTTGGATTTTTCAAAAATGATCATTTTTTGGTTCATTCTTATCTCATTCTGATGTCCATTTTTGAAAAATGAGATTAAAAATGAAATCAAAATGAGCCAAAAATGGCCTGAAAATGGCTACTGTGAACAACCCTATTGTTGGTAATATTGGCTGAACTGAGAGAAGTAGTCTCTCAGTTCATTATTATAAGATTATCCTCTGCTTCTAGCAATACCTGGCTATGCCCTAGTTTCTCCTGTGTCTGAATGAGTTACCTCTTATTGCTGCAGGGTCTTGCCCTTACAGGTGGTTGATGTTAATGGAAAGTGATATTGATGTTCAACATCTGTCATGTGATGTGTTCAGGGTAGGCTGAATGACTTGCAACTAAACAATTACTTATGGGTATGACCACAGAACACCATACTGTAACCACAGGTTTATGGGTACTGAACTACTGGTCAGGTGAGTGATCATATGACCTTGTTAATCAAGGTAAACAATGTTCTGCTCTACTATGCCCACTGCCACCCCTCCCTCCCTGCAAATGCAAGTGGAGGAGGTTTTCTTGTTTATTCTGGATGACAACAATGATGGCTTCTGGCAACTATGGCAGGACCCAAGGCCCCCTCCCTCACTCTGAATGGTTTCTCAGCATGTTCTGGGTGACAACCCCCACTACCACCCCTCCCTTGCTGCAATTGCAAGCAGGGGGTTTCTCATTCCATTCTCAGTGACTACAGGCACCACCCTCCCTCCCTCACTCTGCAAATCATCTTTCTCTGGGCACAACTCCCTCCCTCACTGCAAATGCAAGCAGAAGGGTTTTTTTGTTCCATTCTGAGCAAGTGCAGGCACCACCCCTCCCTCACTGCAAATGCAAGCAGGGGGTTTCTCATTCTGTTCATGGCAACTACAGGCACCACCCTCCCTTGCTCGCTCTCCAAATGTGAATGGGGGAGTTTCTGGTTTATTCTCATCAACTACAGCACCATCCCCTCCTCACTCCAAACATGAGAGGGGGGGGGGGGTTCTCATTCATCTTGTAGGGTGTAACACAGGTCACACCATGGGTAAAATTTCACACTCTGCACCCATACCTGTGTACACTGTACCTGTCCTAATACCATAATCACAGTGACAGGTTTTTACCACAGTTTGTTGTGAAATACCACAGGTGCAACACCATGAATATACACCATCATTTTGATTCTTTTTTTGCCTTGTATTTGTATTGTATAACCATCAACTAACTTAACCACACCCAGGCAATACAGACAATAAGGTTTTTTATTTGAATAATACCTTACATTTGCATGATGGGCACAACACAAGCATTAAAAATTTTCATTAAACTAATTCAATAACAAGGGCAAAAGGGCCACAAAACTAATTAATGATAGAAACAAAAACAAAAAAAAAACCTCCTTCCTGAAAATGCAAGGGGGCCCCACCCCACAAGCAGTTGCTTGCAGCAGCAGTTGGCCCTCTCATCCCCATCATCCCTGGTGACCTCATCTGTCCCCATCATTCATTTGTTCTGCCTCATTCATTGTCATCATCCCTGCCCTCCACGTCATCCTTGTGGCAGGTCATGGGTGGCTAGCTGCCTGGTTGTTACTTCCCCTGCCCCTTGTTGTTGCATCTGGCACTTGTTGTTGTATCCCCATCATCCATGGCAATGTTCACCACCCATGTTGTCCCTGTTCTAGTCATCCTCACCCTCATTTTGTCAGCGTGTCTGTGTTCTCATCATTCCTGTTCACCCTGTCATGGTCCTGGGTCATTCTGTTGTTGTAACATAAGTATAACCTACAATATGTAAATGAAGATCTAAGTTAGTTGAAACAAGAAAAAACCAAGAAACAAGCATAAAAACTTGCCTGGGGCCTAAATGAGGATAGACATCTTTTGGGCCTGTTTCACTGCCCTTGCTGTCCTTGCCCTCCATTGTCATCTGTAGCACTGGTGGTTCACCATGCAAGTAGTTGTTCACAGCAGTGGGGACAGGTGCTGAGCCATCCATCACTGGCATGGGGGTCCCTGTCATCATAGCTGTTGTCATGGTCATTGTGGTCCCTTCATGGTCCCACCATTGTTGTCCTTCATTGTCATCTTTGTCTTCGTCATTGGCATCCAGAGGTGGCAGGCTTGGGCTCCCTGGTCCTGGTCCTAGTTGTTGATCCAGACAATTATTTATATTTGTTATAATTCAATTGTTTTACCTTCCGACTGGCCCTTATAAGGGACCAGTCTTATGTAATTAATTTAGATCTTTTTATAAAACTTTACTCTACTACACGAAATATATATGTTATTCGTGTTCTTGTAGTGTGAAGTCCTGAAAGACCCCCTCATGACTCACTACACTTTTTTGAACACTTCAACTCATATAGAGTTATACTTGACATCACCCCATCAGCAATTGTCATCAACACGACCCTGATCTTCTCCCGTGAGGGAGAAAATTCTCGACGTGATCCGCGACGGAAGCATCTCCGTTGCAAAAGGCTCACAAGACCAATTTGCATTGTCCACCGCTTAGAATCAACCCCCTGCAACCAGAAGAATCAAACCTTGCATTAAAATTTTTTCTTTCCTTCTCCATTGCTGAAGAACACTGAACGACCCGGACATGGTTCCCAAGACCAAGTCAAGGAGTAAAGCGAAGCCTGCTAGCAGGCAGTTCGCAGAGGAGGTGACGACACATTCCCCAGCTGGATCTGGATTTCCTGGGCACCCCCTGGGAGAAGAGAGCCCGCTTCGGCCACTTGAGGCGCATACAGGCACCTCAAGGATCAATCCTTCCATTCAGAAGGATCCCTCACCCCTCGAAGTGCATACATCCGCTTCGAGGCAATTAGAATCATCACCTGTTGGCCTAAAAATCCGCGAAGACATCACAGACAGCGATGTCGACTCCAAGAAATCTTTCTCGTCGAAGAGTAGTTGACAAGATTATCACACCAGCCCCAGTCAACCAACCGGATACACCCAACCCCCTGGGTTGGGTGATTCGAGCCCTGGGTTCAAAATCAATTGACTAACTCCGATTGATGGTCCACACGATAGTCGCTAATACCGGACACCTGGACTGTTCACAGCACAGTGGCCATTGGCACTGGCATCCTCACCAGTGTTGCCTATGTCTGACAGCACCCGGCTATGCCAACGAGAAGAGAAGAAACCACTCGAGGCCCAGCCTCGAGGTGACGAATCAGATATCAATGCAGATGTAGAGCTTCTCGCTCAATTCACTAGCGATATTTATGTCCATTGCAGGGAAGTGAAGGACACGGAACCCGAGAAGTTGGAGCTCCAACTTCAAGAACTGGCAAAACAATACACCAGTAATTTTCCCTGTGGGCCTAAAGTCCCTCGCTCTACCCAGCAGGTGGAGCGAGGGTACCCCACTACTGACAAGCACAATAGCACTTGTCAGGACGTACCGAAGGGACCCTCTAAAAAAGAAGGTCCATTACATCGATAAAGACCAGATTGCCCTGCAGAGGATTCGCAATGGCAACCTCTGGGACAGACAATCCACGTCAATCCCTGATCAAGGGATTTGATTTGACAAGGAGGGTCATCCTTGGGACAAGGGTGAGCACCATCATTGTCAAGACCACCCACAGGCTGGGAGACCTAAACAGCCGGTGCAGAGTCACACCGACCGTGGAGGAAACCCTGGCAGAGACGGGGACAGATCTGACACAAGTGGAAGTAGTCCCGACTCATCCTATCCAAACCACTGTGTCCTCCTTTCAAACGGAGGAAGACACCTTCAGACAAGCCTCATCCGGCTATGGACGAGATGAGCGCACACGCAATCGATCCAGTAGAAACACGTCTGGAAACTCAAGCAGATGGGACAGGACCAATAGTCCATACTGGTCTATGACTTCCCACCCTGATTCCTATCAGGAAAAGAGTTCTCGTCATCCCTCAAAATATTTGAGGGATATCCACAGAAAGATTCATAGACAGATTGACAGCAAGGTCTCTGTCTCATCGGATACTGTTACATCTGGGGGCAAGAATGGTCCCAGAGTTCCCAATCCACCCAAGTATGGTGGATTACCTGACACCGAAGGATTTCAACGTTGGCTGAATGCCCTCCTCCAGTGGTTGAAAGTGAACAAAATTTGCGGCCCTGAGCTTGACTCAGACCGCATGGAATTCACAGCGATGTTCCTAGAGAACACTGCCCTTACTTGGTTTGAGGATAGCGTTGATGGTGCATACTGTCAATGAGCTGCTTGGACTTTCAAGGAAGTCATCACCAGTCTATATGACCGGTTTGTGCATGAGAATGCTACTCATGACGCGACAGATAAATTCTGGCATGTCGAGTATAACGCTGAGGAAGGTGTTATGAGTTATTACCACAAACTGGAGCAATATGCTACCAGGATGATACAGGCCCCAGACCCATTTACATTCAAGATGCAATTGATGGCCAGGCTACCCGCTAACATCATATCCTTTGTATTGGACAAAGGATGTTCCGCCGAGACAAGCTCGGTGGATGATATCCTTCACTACGCCTGCCAGGTGGAGGAAATTGGGAAAATGAGAAGATGCTTCAACGAGAAGAAGCATATAATGGATTCAACAAGGTCAAAAACCACATCTTCGGCCAAGCAATCCAAATCCAAGGACCCTTCACCAGAAAGGTCAAGTGAACGGTCTTGAGACCGTTCTCAGATACACCATAGGAAATATCATGACTACCATCGACCTTCCAGATCAGGGTACCCCGACCGGAATAAACGAAATCACAGTGACAGAGACCGCAGTGAACGGGACTGCCGTGACCTGAAGCACCACTCATTGGGGGGTAAGACCCACCGACACTTGGGACAAAAGTCAGACAGAAAGCCTGACGAGAGCAAGTCACCTACTTGCTACACCTGCGGGGGACCACATCATTCCACCAATAAGAAATGCCCCAAGTATGGGCAACCCAAACCAGCGGTGAAAATGTATGCTGCATGAGAAAGATCAGGCTCTGAATCTGATCAGAGACCTCCCCCTAATGATGGAAGGGAGGATGATGAACATCTGTACCTGAAAAAGGACTTGGACAATCAGCTGACCTCGAAGGAACGATTCGGCGCTGCATATAGTGACTCAGAGGGAAGTGATCCCTCTGAGTATGGATCGGCCTTGTCTGATCAAGACCCATATGGATCCTAGTACAGCTCAGAAGGTGACCTGTACAACTGGGAGACAGACAGTAGGTCTGCCACCAGTGGAGAATCCGAGACGGAAGGCCTTGGAGCGATCCGCGAGACTATGTCAGGGTATGACTCCAACAGTTGCCCGTCCGCCTGCTTGGTATCTGACTCAGACGAAGAATCTGAGGATGATTCAGAGAAGGCTTTGACCTTCTGAAAAATTAGGTGTCATGATGGACAACCTATTCATCGACAAGCCACGCTACAAAGGCACGGCTACCTTGAGGAAATCCTCAAAGAAGATAACTCGCCCCCCCCGGAGCGAGAAAGACAACAGATGCTTCATTGCGAAGATGAAACTTCACAACCTGGAAGCATTCGTCCTCCTCGACTCAGGCTGTACATCTGACTTGGTTTCCCCAGAATTCACTACATCTGCGAATTTAAAAGCGCACAAGTTGGAAGAACCCGTGCCCCTCCAACTGGGAACAGTTGGCAGTCGTTCGAAGATCAACTTTGGGCTACTTACCGATTTCAAAATCGGTAAAATAAAGGACAATCACTACTTCAACATTGTCAATATTGACAGATACGATGTCATCCTCGGTACCATGTTCATGAGGAAACATGGTATCATCCTGGACTTCGAATGTGACGAGGTCCAGGTGAAAGGTAGAGTCCTTGATACGATTGTCGACGGACCAAACTCCTTCAAGCAAGCGAGGAGGCACGCCATGTGACCTCATCCTCCAAGGGATGAGTGACTTCTGAGCGGCCCACCGGCCACTCGCAAGAAAAAGGACCTGGACAAAGAGGGTCCGAGTTTGACTCCAGTACAGCCGCCATTGGTTCGATGGCGAACGGTGGAGGTAGAAGAGGTGGATGATGTTGACAATCCTCATCCATCTGGTTTGAAAACTTCGGATCCTATCTTATTGGGACCCGGAGATGACCTGGAAAACAAAGACGATCTAGAGGAGATCGTCCACGAATTCACTCAGGATCGCTTTCCCGATGGACCAAACTTCGAACGAGAACCGTTCGATACATCTGTCCCCACGGTGCTACCACCCGAACAGGTCAATGACCTGAACTACATGCTGTTTGCCATCTGTGAGGACCTGGCTGGAAAAGCAAAAGCAGAGGGCCGCTTTTCAAAAGAGGATCTCCCATGCCTCAGGGAGGAATGGAAACAGTCTTGTCAAGACATCCTGAGTGGTGTCCCTGACAAATTACCTCCCTTGCGGGAGATAAACCACCATATTCCATTGGTGGACAATGAGAAGAAGTATAACTACTATCTTCCCAAATGTCCTGACTCGATGAGGAAGCCCCTCGCCGAGAAGATAAGCAAATACTGCAAGGCTGGTTGGTGGCACCCCGCTCGAGCCGAGCAGGCTGCACCAATGCTTGTGGTACCCAAGAAGAATGGGAAACTATGGACTGTGATAAATGCACAGAAACATAACGATAACATGGTGAAGGATGTCACACCGTTCCCAGATCAAGACCTAATAAGGCTTGATATTGCTCAATCTACATTTCGCTCGAAGATCTTCCTAAGCTTTGGGCCATAGTATTCATGCTCCAGAGTTTCCCAAATGAGTGCCATAAATTCTTTGTAGACTGACTGGTATTGCTGTCCCTTGAATTGGAGCGTAACTCTCCAACCTGTATGCATTTCATGAAGGCAGTGTACAAGCTATGACAATGTAAACTTCGTGGGTAATATATTCAAACCAACTTGTACAGGTAAGAGCGAATGCGAGACAACCCTCTGGAAGATGATCAGAAAACTCATTCAGGAAGCAAGATGCAAGGGAGTCAGGTTTTCCACTGTAATAGAAACATTTGCAGAGCTCACTGATAGCAGGATGGCAGAAATTATTGGTGCAGCCCTAGGGGTAACCATGAGCATACCAAATAATCGTGTCAAGAAGGGTTTATGTTAGCATCAAGTTGCAAACCATTATGAAACAAGGCCCCTCGGAGAAGCTTCCTGACATTTTCGATGATGATCTCATCATACTGATCAGAGTTGTGACAGAAGTCCAAGGAGGGAGAGATCTCTTCTTTGTAGTAAATATCAATAACTACATGGGCAATCATCTTCATGCGACCTTGAGTTGTTGCACCCTCCTCGAATACCTAAAGATTAGATTAGTAGATTAATATTACAAAATAAGACATTATCTTGACTTACTAGCACAGCCATCCCATCTTTGTTTTTCTCGTAGGTCCCTACAACAAGGTCAGCTAGGATGGGAAACAGAGAACAACCACTGATGGCGATCAAGCTCCACATTCTGGTTCTCCTCGATATAAGCTGTAAAAGCTTCAAGAACCAATATTGAGGGTGTTCTCGCTGCGCTCTGGGAAGGGCTCATCGACATGGATGGCAAGTCTCTGATAAGATTTAGCAAGATTAAGAACAATGGCAGTGTGGCTGTCATAAAAACCAAGCTGAGATGAAGTAGGTCCCCTCTGAGACTTCGAGTTGCGATGTGCATGAACCCTCGCAGATTTGGAATCACTTTCACTGTTAGAATTTTCTTCGGATCCACTTGCCTCAGAACTGGGATTCAAAACCTGCCTAGTGTCCTTATGTTGGGGAGAACGCGGATTAGGATCCCTGGTTTTGGTGTGGTGGGAACTATCAGCATGGTGGGAACCATCAGCATGGCGAGGTACATCAGCATGGCGGGTGCTGACAACATAATGGCCGTCAGTGCGACAGGTGTTGGTACGATGGAGGTTACCAGCATGGCAGGCATCATCAGCATGCAGAGGCCCATTGGCATGATGGAGGTCACCAGCATGGCGGGCATCATGGGCACACAGAGGCCCATTGGCACAGCAGAGGTCACCAGCATGGTGGAGGTCACCAGCACGGCAGAGGTCATCAGCATGGGGATCATTGGCATGTAGAGGCCCATTGGCAGGGTGAGAGTTGTCAGCATGGTGAGGTGCATTGCCACTGTGGTGAGACGCTACTTCGCTTTGGCAAGATGTGGGAGAGCGGCAGGAGGAAGTCCCCCAGCTGAGAAGTGCCTGGGATTTGGTGGCTTTGGGCTTTTATTTTTCAGACAGTGTAGATCGAGGAGAGCATGTGAATCATCTGCATTGCCTGTATTGTAATTAACTTATAACATTACAAGTAGAATGACATCTCGACTCACTGGGGTCTACATTTTCATTCCCTTGCGAATTTTGTTTCTTAGGCACTCCAGCAGCCCGATCTTTATCTCTTCCATTGGTGTTGGTGGCATCATGCAAGCTGTGTCAGTTTTGGTGCAGTTGCTCATCACGCACAGTCTGAGAAGCTTCGTTGTCTGTCTTGTGGAGGTTTATTTATGTCAATACAACTTTTTGGTCTCTTGGTACGAACCTGAGCTCATAACAATTTGCTTTGTACGTCGATATAGCCATTTGCATTGAGGAGGTTCTTCATATTCAAGTTCAGATGCATCATTTCCTAGGTTGATTAAGCGAATATCGCAACATCAATAGCAATATGATCAAACCGAAAGAGGTCCTGTCATGCAGTTGCTGGGTCTCTACCATGGGTTCTGCAATATAATGTCAACATGTAAATGTAACCGAACCTGTACACTTACCATGGCCATATGTGTCGGGTTCTGCACCAGGTTCTTCTTGATTTGGGTTGTTGTTATATTCAAAGCCACCTAAATTATCTGTTTCAGAATCAGGTATCACTTTGTCGTCTTGGCAAGAATCCAAAGTGCCAGGGTTGAAACCAAAAGTGGAGCCAGGTTGGGCCTCAACTAAGGAGGGTTTGGGGATGGCAAGAGTTAGAGGGCGATCATCCTGAACCGGTAAGGAAGGTTTGACCTTATAAGGATGATTATCAATGTGTGCATCGTTGAAAAACTTTCAGGTACTTACCCCACACGGTTGTTCAACTGGTGGTGCCATGTCATTGACAGGTACCTCGGGGAGAATTGGTTGAGTCTTGTGTGCAGAGACATGACAAAGGTCAGGGCGAATCCGATTGGCGATGTTTGCCAGCTGGTAGGTATGACCTCCTTTACCGCAATTCAAACGCTTTGGTCGAGAATCTTCTGACAGGGGTGAGAATGATCAAATGACAAATCATTGTGAAAGACATACTCAAATGGGTATCATTGTCTAGTATTCGGAACATTTGATGCTATGATGTCACCATCCATCAGATTTCGAAAAAGAACTTACCGTTATTGTCGAGCCTTTGAGACTTTAAGATGTGATCAGTCTCAAGTTCATTGTCCTCTCTTATCCTCCTCAACATGGGGTGGCACGAATGCGAGGGGATGTTTAAGGAAAAATATGCAGTGAGAATATGATAGTAAATTGAAAAAGATGATGGATAAGAAAGCAATGCAGTAAGGAACAACAGTGAGGGATATGAAAGCAATGCAACCAGAGTTAAGGAATGACAAGGAATGACAAGTAAGAATATGAAAGCAAGTTTGACGTGGCAATGGAATAAATACAACAAGCGTACATACAACTGATGTATCATATTTGTCCACCTTTATATATTATATTGAAAAATTTGAAAGTGAACCCCCCCGAAAGATATCTGAGTGGTTTCAGTGGTATTCAGCATCTTGGACTTGTTAGGATTTAAGTAGTGTACCATGAAACCTGATTCAGTCATGGTTGCCATGCAAGCGAGACCTGACCTGCAGGATGCTTCCAAAGCCACTTTTCCTGACAATGTATCGTGCTTTGCCCAGTTGTAACTCTGTGTTTGTCAACTGTCTTTTAGCTCTGTTGTATCTCTGCACTGCGCAATGCATATTATCATGAGCGTCTTGCAGGGTGTGTTCACGTTCGCAGCACTGATCCTTGCTTGTGTAATACAGAGTCATTGCTTCTTGACAAGTGTTAACCATTATCTATATGGGAAGAATATCAAGTCCGCAAGCAGAGGACTGCCACTTGTACTATTCACCTTTGCAGTAACTGGGTCTTGTCACGGTTTCAAGTCGAAATTTGTTTGTTGTGGTTTGCATGTGACACAACGACCCATGCATTGTCCACAATGTGGTCGCAAATTTCAAGATCGAAAAGCGGTCTTATGCCATATGAACCACCCTCTCAGATCTTGTCACAATTATGTCCAGGAGACAGCCGACTTCTTCCGTGATCTTCAGGAGTACAACACCCATAAATGTCAACTGCAATGTTTGAATTCCCCCAAGCCCCCACCTTCATCAGATGATGGATACAACACTGTAGAACCAACAAACCAAGGTCCCTTCAATGATGAACCACTGCTTGTAGACTCCCTTCATACAATGGATGTTGACAATGGACCATTCATTGAGGAATACGAAGGAGCAGCCCAGGTGTATGGACAGTGTGTGACCTTTATGTCAGAATTCAACAGTGACGACCATGCTGAAAAACGTGATGAAAATCTCTATTATCCATTTGCTTCAAGGGATGAATGGGAATTGGCTGCTTTTTTACTCCGGTCTAATCTCAGCATGGAATCTATTAATTCCTTGCTATCGTTAAATTTGGTGAGTGTCATATTACTCATGCCTCCTTTGCTGTATACTCATCAGTTCTCTGTATAGATTAAAGGCATAAATTTATCATTTGGTACTGCTAAACGCTTACACGACCTTGCTGAGCTGCTTCCCAAGGGACCAGAATGGCAATGCAAATGCTGGAACACGGCATATCCAACAAAGAAAAAACTCAATCTTTTCTATCGTGACCCACTGAGTTGCATACAGTCTATTCTTACCAACCCTCTTATGGAACCCCATCTAAAATTCTTGCCATTATGCATCTTTGACTCCGCAGCAAGGGCAATGCGGATCTATACTGAGTGGTTAACTGGTGACGTCGCATGGTCAATGCAAGTAGGTAAGTTTGTTGAATTTACTCCATTCTTCCCTCATGTCTCTACAGGATGAGCTGCCTCATGGAGCCACTCTTCTTGGCATCATTCTATCCTCTGATAAGACGAATATCTCGGCAATGACTGGCGGATGTGTCGCCCATCCGCTTCTCATAAGTCTTGCAAACCTTTTCATGGATTTTCAGATGAAGGCTTCGAACCACGCTTTCCTTGTGCTTGCATTGCTCCTGGTCCCAAAATTCATCCACCAAGACAAACAAACTTGTAGCGTCTTGGGGTATCATTTGCAGCATGAATGCTTGGACTTCATACTGAGGCCACTCAAAAAGGCAGCTGAAATAGGTGTCATTATGTCAGATCCAGTCGGTTCTCTTCACTACGTTTTCACCCCTCTTCCTGCATACATGGTCAACGTACAGGAGGCATTAGCACTTTCTGGGGTTGGTGGGAAAATGTCGCACCTTATGATGGTGACTTACAAACAATTTGGTGATTCTTTTTGGCATGAGCCACAAACAGCTTCAACAACCCTTGCACAACTACATGCCCTCGAGCAAGAACTTAGCCCTTGGGACCTTGACACATATCTCAAAGCTTCCAAGAAGAAAAGATTGAATGGAGTACATCGCCCATTTTGGAAGGATTGGCCTCTTTCAGACCCCTCGAAATTCTTTACGCCCAAGCCACTCCACCACTGGCACAAGATGTTTTGGGACCATGACGTTAAATGGTGCATTCATATTCTTGGTAAGGCCGAGATCGATTTTCGGTTCTCAATTCTTCACCCTCACACTGGGTTTCCAGAATTTTGTGAGGGTATCTCTAAAGTTAATCAAGTTACTGGGCATGAACACCATGACATCAAGCATTACATCATAGCGGTCATTGCTGATGCCATCCCAAAAGACTTTTTGATTGCTATCTGCTCATTGATGGACTTCAGATATCTTGCCCAGGCCCCTAGACTATCTGATCAGTTGTGCATGGAAATCGATAATGCACTCAAGGAGTTCCACAATCATAAACAGGTGATCATATCCTCTGGTGCACAAAACAGAAAAACCCATAAACCAATTGAAAACTGGCACATACCGAAGCTCGAACTCAAAGAGTATCCGTCAGAATGGAGCAGCGATACAATGGACCACAGATGTCACTGAAAGATGCCATGTCACTGAAATCAAGGACCCCTCAGCCCACACTAACAATCATTCTTATGAGTCCCAAATCTGCTGCCATCTTGATCGAAGAGAAAGGTGCTGGTGGTTTGACATTGCTACTGCCATTTGTGAAGCTGGTTCTGATTTTTTAAATCTGTCTCATGTTAGCCACGAAGATGATGATGACAATGATAGCTCCGAAAATCCTGAGGAAAATCCAGAAGGATATGCTTCTCCTCCCGTCACCACAATGGCTGGACTCATAGCAAGCCTTAAGACTGTTGCTCGAGTATCTGGGACTATTCAGTGAAATGGCAATTACTTTGAATGCGCACATGCTCTCCGACAGGGCTCTTATCCCTGTGCCCCACTTCCATTTAGGACCACTGTATGTGGCAAGACTGCTTTACATCTAACCGGAGATCCCTCTATGAAGATGGCAATCGACGACATCCTGAACAAGTTCAACCTACCAGATTTATGAGGTGCCCTCACTGACTTTTAGATCATGTTAATAGTGGACAGCCTCTCAGAATTGGTAGTCGTAGGGCTGCTGATGCCAACTCTCCATTACCTTTTGATGATCTTCAAGTCTGGACAAGTGTCCAACTTGAGAATTGCGCTTATTATGCCCCACATCTCATTCTTCCTGCTCAAAGAGTCAATGCCCTTCCTCCATCAATGGAATGGCCCTCTGGACGTTGTGATTTCGTTCTCATCAACATGGATGACAACAATGTTTGGCCCCACAGTGGTCTTAAGGGTATCTTGTCTTCCTGCATGTTTGTCTCATCTCGCTGACATGTCAGCTTGGTTTCAGGACATCACATTGCCCAGCTACATTATTATTTGAGCCATTCCATCCAGCAGAGCCCCATTTTCTCCTGGTACAGATTTGTTTTTGGCCTATGCTCAACGCTTCGATATTGTTCATCAGTTGGTCTGACTATCAGGCAAGAGGGGTCCACATCCAGAACCAATTACTGGGATGTATGCCTTGAAGCATGCCCGGTGGAATGATGCCTTTAACTCAACTCCAAACACTTGTGAGTCTTGTACCACATTTCAGGAAAGTGGCAGACAGGCACTTATCAAAAGAAACGGTCTTGGAGTATGGCTTGGAATTTTGGCTGAATAAGTATTTTGACAAGGAACTATTTTATGCTCTGAAAAAATGTGTCTAGGTTCATAAATGACATTTAATTACTGAAGGAAACATTTCTTTTTTAGATGTGACTGGAAGGCAGAGTATAAAAAACAGGGAGAGAGCGGTGGCCATGGCCACTACAGAGGCAGGTGTGCAGCTGAATGTCTACACAGTGACACCAAAGTTGCATATTACACAGACACAGCGCTGTTCGCTGAGCAAAGCTTGTTTGAGTTCCAGACAAATGATGCACATTCAGGTTTGATGACTCACAGATTGGCAGTTGTGGAGGAAGGCGTGCAGCTGAATGTCTACACAGTGACACCAAAGTTGTGTATTACACGGATGTGGCACTATTCACTGAGTGAGACTCGTTGGAGTTCTGGACAAACAATGCACATTTGGGTTTGATGACTCGCAGATTGGCAGTTGCGGAGGAAGGTATGCAGCTGAAGGTCTATGCAGTGACACCAAAGTTGCATATTACATGGACATGGCGCTGTTTGCTGAGCAAGGCTTGTTTGAGTTCTGGACAAACAATGCACATTCAGGTTTGATGACTCGAAGATTGTATGTTTCATTTAGTTTCTTGTTTTGTTTCTCACTTTGTGTACAAATTACTAACATCAATCACCTACTCAACACCCTCTCGTTTTCCTAACGCTGAGCATTTTCCTAATCGCTCATGCCAAACATGTTGCTCAAGAGAATCTACTGGAACAGGGTCTACACAGCCCAGCCAACCCTACAGCAGTATGCAGAGGGGCGCATTCAGGTGCATTATGAGTGAAGGGGACTATCTAGGCGAAGTGTCAAGTTGGCAATCATGAGGTACACTTTTGACCCTCGTCATGTGCCTCACACTAACAAAACTCTCTTCAGGGGAACAGGGTTTCACGGGGAGAGTGGTCTGGCTGGTTTTGGTGGCCACCTAACAGTCGATTTTCACTTGCTCAACAGCAAGCACATTACAATGCACCATGTTTATTTTGCATAGGAATTGGGTTCAATTTGGAGGGCTTCAGGGTATGGATGCACAGAGAAAGAGGAGGAGCAGCTATGCAGAAGTCTCATACCCAGGATGTGTAGATTGACCCAGAGTTACGCCCTGCTCATTTGTACTTGCCTTCACCTCATCATACTAGCCACCCTGTGGTCTACACCTCATGATGCCTGCCAACAAAATATACACCACCCCTCCAGG
Organism: Tricholoma flavovirens; assembly: GCA_003313805.1. Lineage (NCBI taxonomy): Eukaryota > Fungi > Basidiomycota > Agaricomycetes > Agaricales > Tricholomataceae > Tricholoma > Tricholoma flavovirens. The sequence continues at coordinate 23,036 of QLOK01007214.1, forward strand.
CTGGCTGCATGTCATCTCAATCAAGTCCAACTCTGAGCGATAAGCCTCACATGCCCACTTTGGATTTCTGTTTAACATTGGAAACTCAACAAGTACACATCACAGGGTACTTTGCTGATGAATATGACAACTCTATCATCTCTAATGGACAGGCACATTCCCAAGCGTGTTAATAGTGACATGGAGCTGTTATCTACTGCCTTGCACCACGCACTCATTGGAATTTATGGACCCCATTCATGCAAGAACTAGCAAGGAGAGTGCATATCCATAACACCTGTCCAAAAAAACCTCCCATGTAGTCGCCCACTCCAAAGTCGTCCATGTTACCAATCTCGCACTCAAAGCATCTGCTAAGGCCACCACAGTGACATCTGATGGGCCAGAGCTGCTCAGCACTCACATCCTCAAGGAGTGGTGCATGCCAGAGGCTCAATGATTCCTATAGCCCTTGTTTTTACTAGATAGAACTTTATGTACATATTTCTGAGTCTTAGATGAAGAATTCAACAGTTCTATCCTCATGGTAATGTTTTGAATATCACAGACTTATTGGGCAAGATGGGTGAATGCAGGCCTCACTATGGCATCCTACTGTAGACTACAGAACCCTGCTGTAGACTATCGAACCCTGCTATAGACTATGGCATGCTAGGACACTACAGGTACTATGTCCCTACAGCACTACAGGAACTATGGCATGCTATAGGTTATTACCGTACTACAATGTTTTCCCAAGTTTGCTGATGCAGCCTGTTTTCTGCTTACAAATTCTGTCTGGTTATACCAACTTAGCCTGGATTTCCTGATGATCACACAGGAGGTTCTGGCTGAGTAAAAAGTGTATATATAAAAGTGTGTTCAAATACATATTAAAAATCTCCCTTGTGCAAGATGCAAGGGGCAGTCCTACAATTATACGCATGTAAAAAACTATACCCCTCACCAAACGCAAGGGGGGAGATTAGTTAAGAACAAAATAACAAAAAAAAACCCTCACACAAAACATGGAGGAGGGGGGTATGCAGCCTCGCCATCCTAGGTGCATTGTCCTAGGCACATTGGTCCTGTTCCTGTTGTCCCTGGCTGCCTTCCCCTTCCTTGGTCACCACTGTCCCCTCCCTGGTTGCCCCTCTCCCTCATCATCATCATCATCCCCATCCCATCCCCATCCCCATCCCAGTCATCATTGTTGTCCTCTTTGTTGTTGCTGTTGTCCTCTTCATCATTGTCATTGTCCTCTTGGTTGTTGTTGTTGTCCTCTTCATCATCATTGTTGTCCTCTTCATCATTGTTGTCATCCTCTTTGTCATGCTAGTTGGCCATGGTCAGGCAACCTTGCCCTCCTCTGCATCCTTGTCCCCATCCCTGTTTCCACCCCACAAGCAGTTGCTTGTGGCAGTAGTTGGGCTGTGGTGGTCACCATCATCATTGTCATCTCCCTCGCTGTCTCCCACTGTGGTTGTCCCTGGTGCCATGGTTGTCTTCATCCTCACCATCATTCCATGGTCAGCTCTGTCATCATAACCCCCACCTGGCAAGCAGTTGCTCACAGCAGCGGTGCTGGGTGCTGGGTCATGCTATTTCCATCATCTGGTTTGCTGGGCCTTCATTGTTGCCATCCTCTTTTGTCATTGTCGGTCTTCATCCCCTGGTCCCCAATGTTGTTGTCTGCCCCCTTATATTGTCAGTGTTTGTGTTGGTGTTGTCCCATCCCATTGTTTGTCCTCTCCCCATCTTCACCATGCCAGTTGTTTGTTTCCATCCCATGAGGAGCTGCTCATGGTGTGTTCACTGACTGGCAGCTATCTCATCAGTAGGTTAAACAACTTCATAAATTTGCCTACCCCACAACATGGTGCCCATGGCTGCTGTGGGTCAATGAACAAGCTGACATGACAACACACAATGCGCTTGTGATGCACCACCAAAAATGACATACCGCAAGTCTTCATGTGATTACATATGTTACCAAACTAACTAACAGTAGAAATACAACCATAGAACATGTAAGATAGTAGTAATACTGGGGATTATAGCAACAGTACCTGGACAGCCCCTTTTTTGATCAATGGATCAGCAGAGCAGTTAGCGACTATCAGACAGGGCCCAGGTGACCAGTGTGATGGATTACTAATGCCAATAGGGTGACCAAACAAAGTCTGGTGTGACACTGATAATAATGCTCAACATTCAACTGACCCAGACAAAACTCTAGATCTCATCCCCATTAAAGAGGTTCAGGGTTAGTCCAACTTAGTCACTTCCCAGACACATGGTGACCATCTCAAAATTCTTTTAAGACTCTAACTGGGAAGACCACACACTCAAGGTCGAGTTGCGGTTGAGTCCTCTGATACTATCAACAACATAAAGGCTAAGATCTAAAACAAGAAGGGCAAGTTCTTTAGTCTGGATATATCACTGGCAAGGCTCTCATGCTTATCATTTCTAGCATTCTTCCTGACCAGCACCTCATCTTTGCTGCAATGCAACATCAGGACAGTCCCAACACTGCTTAATATCTGGAAGTAGTCGAACCTCCACCTCATCCTCTGCCTGTGTGATGGAGTACAGATCTTCATCAAGACCCTCATGGGAAAGACAATCACCCTTGAGATCAAGTCATCAGACACTATTGACAACATCAAGGCCAAGATCCAGAACAAAGAAGGGTACATCTTTTCTGCTGCCCTCATGTCATCTATCATGATTCCATAACATGCTAGTGCAACATTCTGCCAGATCAGAAATTCCTCATCCTCACCATCCGACAACTTGTTGCATCCTCTTTGATTACAACATTTGGGAGGAACTAGAGCCTGCACCTTGTCCTGCATCTGCGTGGTGGTATGCAGATTTTCATGAAGATGTTAACAGTGAAGACCATTGGAAGTGTCAGACATGATTGACAACATGAAAGCAAAGTCTCATCTTCGCTGGCAAGCAGCTTGAGGACAGCTGCACCCTTTCTGACTACAACATTCAGAAGGAGTCGACACTCTACCTTATCCTTCACCTTTTTGGAGATGCTCATCAAGCTATTGATAGATATACCTTAGGGTTCTGCTGCAACTCTCACAATGTATTAGCCTTGTACCCATTGAATCCTTTTCTATTAAGCACCAGTCCTTGTTCTGTATGCATATGATTTCAATATATCAACTTGCTGCTTCTTGAAATGCCTACATACACGAATATGTCCTTGGCTGCAACATGTGTATGTGTATGTGCATGTGTCTGAGTCCATCAAATTATTTAGCATGTCATGGAGGGTATATCAACTTGAACAGACCTTGTGAAATACTCATGCATCACACCGAAGTGGCTCCCATATCAAGATGGGGTGGTTGACATAAACCAATTCATGTGTCTCATTGAACTATCCATGCATTCCATTTTTCTGATGATGGACTGATTTCTCTATAGCATGGAGAAATGAGTTGGACAGCTGGATTTCAGACTATTGGCATCTGGGGTTCCCCAACACCAAGGTTGCAGATCATTCTTTGGATCATTTTAATCACAATGTGTATGGACTGAGGTATTGTGTCATGCATGTGTCCACAAATCTAAAAGCTAATGCTGACAATTGAATTGGAGCCAAAGTCTGTTCAAAGGATCAGGAAAGATCTGGGTCTCAAAGGAACCATACAACAAGCTGCTACCTTCAAAACTATTACAGAGATCTACAAGGTTCTTTGAGCATGCTTTCTAACAATGGGAGCCCATCAAATGGTAACAGTTATCCAGCAAGAGTACTCAATTCACATTTCTGAGTAAGATTAGTATCATTGTTCCTTATAACAGATTGAGACTTAACATTCTTATACACTATGGGAAGCTAGTCAATGAGTTCCTACTTCATGTTGAGCCTGAGGCTGTAGCAAAATGTAATTACAGTCGATTTAAGCAGAGGCATTTCTGGTCAGCAGGTGTTATGGAGTATTGGTTGATTGACCAGCATAATAAGTGGGGAAGGTTCAGGTTATGGCTGCACCTTGGAATTGATCCATACCCTGGCTGATTTGCATGGCTCAATGTCTAGTGGTGTAATCGGACCCTCATCTACTGATGAACTACTATCTTGAGGCTGCACATAAAGTTGGAGGCATGTTCCCTGCAGCTCTCTTGATTTTTGAATGACATAGATGAGCATATCTAGGTATTCCACTTCTCACAATGAGCAATCCCGGCCCAGAACAATTGAATTGCCAATATGCACACCATGATGCATCATCAGCTCGACCCCTCCCTATGTGACACTTTGCAGCATCTCTTCTGTCATGATAAGACAAACATCAAATCTGAAATAGGCTGGTCTCAATTTTGTGCACAGTGTGCTCCTGATTTTGAGGATCTCTTTGACTTTGGAGTCAACTCTGGGCACTACACTGTGTTGAACCCTCTTGAGAAGTATGCCTATTGCATCATCATTGATACTAACCTACTGATCTGAGATGTTAAAGCCTGGTTTTTCAGCGGCTTGCAATTCTGTTGCTTCAGGCTGAGATCAACAAATGGGTCATCATGTACAACTCTAGCCCTCAACAAGCCAACAAGCACAAGACCCTACCCCATGGAATACCTAATCTCATACATGCAAAACATGAATGGTTTGGGTCAAAGAACTTTCAGGTACATGGAACAATTGTGTTGGCATGGTAACTTCACTAACATTGTTCATTGTCAGATCATAATCTCTACTGATATGTTCAATGGGATGCAACAAGAATGGGCACCACTTGATGACCCTGTCTTTCTACTGACACCAACATCATTCCATAACCAAGTGACTGACCACTACATTTCTCTTTGGCAGCCTGCAATATCCAGAGGAACATTCTGGGATCTTTATAAGTTGCTTCTTGCCTGCTTCTGACAAGGTCCTGTGGATGTGGCATCTCACCCTCAAGATAGCACTATAGCACCTCTGGATTGTGAACATGATAATGATGCAGTGCAACAGGAAGACAAAGACAAAGATGGAAATAGTGAGAGTGTCACATCCACTGACA